>MU105734.1:184629-202123 GCA_012274485.2 Sinapis alba | reverse complement strand
CCCCCCCCCCCCCGCCCCTCTTTCAGAGCCAGATTGGTTATTATCTTGGGTTCCCCGGAATCAATCGGCTCTGTATATTGTATAGATCTCGAAGCTGAGCATGATTCCTGTCGTATGTGTCATGGAATGGATCCTCCACAACAAACGATACTCCAAACAAGTGAAACTATCCGTTGTGATTGTTGTTGTAGGTGTTGCTATTTGCACTGTCACTGATGTCAAAGTTAATGCCAAAGGTTTTGTTTGTGCATGCGTTGCCATTTTCTCCTCGTCCTTGCAGCAGATTTTAATAGGTTCCCTGTAGAAGAAGTATTCAATTGTTTTTTTGAGTTGTTGAGTAAAACAGCACCCATTCAAGATCTTTCGGTTCTCCTTGTTGGTCCTTTGGTTGATTATCTCCTCAGTGGAAAGTTCATTGTCAACTACTCTATGTCTTCTGGTTGCTTTGTAAGCATATATCATCATCTTCTGCTATTGCTTTATTTATGTTTTTATCCTTTCCTCGGTCTAACTATTCTACCCTTTTTCAGTTATTCATCCTTCTCTCATGTGCCTTGGCTGTCTTCTGCAACATAAGTCAGTACCTTTGCATCAGGCGGTTTTCAGCAGTATCGTTCCAGGTTATAGGTCACATGAAAACCGTGTGCATCCTCACACTGGGATTGCTCCTATTTGATTCTGCAATGACTTTCAAAAACGTGTCCGGCATGTTTGTTGCGATTGTTGGGATGGTGATCTACAGTTGGGCCATGGAATTGGAGAAACAGTCAGCAAAGGCTTTGGGCACTGTGAAACACAGCTCAACAGAAGAAGAGTTTGAATTTTTGAAGGAAGCTGTAGCTGAACCTACACAGTCAAAAGATGTTGATCTTGGCCACACAAAAGCTTAGTCACAGATGGATGATAGAAACATAGTCTTCAGGTACAATTTAAACCAAGGAGTGGTGGCCGAATAATGTAAAGGTTGAATCCAATCAATCTACGTTTCGACCTATGTCCCTTGCTTATAAAAATACTGTTTTGTTGCTTATATATTTTCCCAATTCCATGGAAATTACATTCAGTTTTCATATGATATTGTTTAACAGAGCATTCAAAGAGTAGATTCTTCCTTTTTAATCTTATCTAACAAAATGTGACAACACTTGTCCATCCTCTCACCTTTTAGGCCTTTTCCTCTCCAAGTAGTTTGGTTTTGCATGTTTTTGGACTATGAGGTCATGGGGAAAGGGTCTATTTCAGCGTCAACTTTATGTGTCGTGCTTATTCCTTCACAAACTTTGTAATAGTGCGTATTCCATACTAAACTAATCAAAAATTCAAATATACTACATGCATTTTACACGTAGTGCTTTTTCATTCTCGAACTTTACGTAGAGCATATTCCATACTGAACTAAACAAAAAATTTAAAATACTACATAGACTCTCAAAATCGTGCTTATATATATATTGACCGTCAAATGTGTAAGTCATCCATTAATTTATCAAAGTAAATATTTAAATTAATAGTAATTAATTTAAATTTATAAAATAATAATTTTTAATGTTAAATTAAAAAACATAAATAATTATAGAATTTATATGATAAAATTAAAACAATAAAAATTTGATAATATTTATTTAATTAAACAAAAACTTGTTTTTAAGTTAATGTTTACACAATATATACAAGAAATTTACTTTGGTCTAGAAGTAAATATGCTATTACTTACTTGTCCATTAGTTTGAGAGTTTGAACTAAGGATGGACAAAATATTCGGACCGGAATAACCGATCCAAAATTAAGGATCTCTAATACGATCAGATCCGGGGTAAATAACTGAATGGGTCCTAAATTGGTATATCCAAAGAAGTGGTATTTAACCCAATCTGAACCAAGAACCAAATGAGTATTTGAAGATATTTGAAATGTAAATATATATATCTAAAAATATTAGTTATAATTATATACATTATTATAATAATTTAAATTAAACTAATAAATTAAATATTTTAGTTCATTTTAATACTTTGTATATGATTAACGTTGTTTGATAAATTGATGGATGATTAACACGTTTGATGGTCAATATATATATATAAGCACGATTTTGAAAGTTCATGTAGTATTTTAAATTTTTTGTTTAGTTTAGTATGGAATATGCCCCCTACTATAGAGTTCGAGAATGAAAAAACGCTATGTGTAAAGTTCATGTAATATTTTAAAATTTTTGATTAGTTCAATATGAAATATGCACTACTACAAAGTTCGTGAAGAAATAGGCACAACGGATATAGTTGATGTTGAAATAGACCCTCCCCCGATGAGGTCATAGCTGTATGAACTATTATTGCATTGCCAGGTTTGGAATGCATTACTGAGAATTTGATAGAGTTTACAAACCTCTGACTCCTTTGTTGATAAGAAACGTGAATACAAGAAGACACAACAGCTTTGAAACTTGAATCCTATTACACTCTCATGACAGTGTAATCATCATCACGAATCTCATAACGATCAGGTGCAGACTCGATAGTGTCACTCACTTACAACACTCAAAGCATAAAAAACAAGTGAAGACGAAGAACTATATTTATATTGTCTTCCTGCGTTAGACTTCTCAACCACTAACCTGCTGCATCCTATCAGGCCGGTTTAACCCAATTAAGAGTTCTAGGGCAAAATTTTTTTTTACCTTTTAAAATTTTATCTATTTAATATTTTAAAAATAAATCAATAATATTTTATATATTTTGTGATGTAAATAGAACTACTATACATATAAAATATTTTTGGACCTTTTTCAATTCTATTAATTATTTTTTCTTTGTAAAAATATGTATTTGTAAAGAAAATAGGACCCTTTAACTTCTAATATATGGGGGGGACACGAGCTTAGCCCGGGACGGTCGCACCGTTTGTCCCCCTTTATTAGCCGGTCCTGCATCCTATTTATATTGTCTTTCTTTGTTAGACTTCTTCGTTAGACTTCTCAACCGCTAACCTGCTGCATCCTATTTGTTAGACTCCTTTTGTATTTGTGCTAGTCACCTGCCAACTCAGCACCACATTTTTCACTTCACTTAGCTCACATCTTGATCTCTATCAATACTTCCCCTTTGAAAACAAGCTTGTCGTCAAGCTTGTAGTAACAAAACTGGTGTGATAACTTGAAGGAAAGAACACATGGTCTGACTTTGTTTTATATGTTGGATGCGCAAGGAAGACTTGATCTGAAATCAAAACTACTTCCCACCCAGCAGCATTTAGCATCATTGTGATATGTATATATGAACCTCTGTGTGGAATAATGTCATACAGTTCTGACATCTTGGTGAACTCTTTTGATCGTATAACTTCAGAACAATTCAAACCAACAAACGGATCTTCAATAACCTTTGTTGTTTTGCTGTGAACTTCAGTTCTAATTGCAGGCATTTTTACTCCATCATTGTTTCCTCTATCAGTATAGATATTACTCCACAAGATGTAAGCACATCAAGAACGTAAGTGGAACGAGGCGAATTTGTTTGTAACTCGGTTGGAAGCTGATAAGCTCACAAGGGTATACGTAAGGAAGAGAAGTGAAGGAAATGAGTTGGTTACAGAGAAGAGTGAAGTGAAGAAGTAAAAAGGAAGGAAGAATTTAAATAAAGAAAGACTCTAATTCATTTAAAGTTTTTACAATTATTTTGTTGAAGTTTAAATAGGCCGAGTGTGGCCATTGAGTCAGTTAGCTTTTGTTATCTAGTTGAGTCGAGATACTTGAGGAGGACTCGTATGGATTAAGCCAGCGACTCTCAAATTACTGGATTCAAAAGTGTAAACATTCCTTTCACATAACCGAGAAGTATTATTCAGTTACGGAGAGTGTGTGGTGTGAGATAGTGAAGAGAAGATACCTAAACTCTATCAATTGGTGCGTCGAGAGCTGATTGGAGTATCAGAGCTATGGATATGACGGATTCAGAAATTCCATTTGATCCAATGAAGCAGTTTATGGGAGAATTAAGAAAACAGGTGGTGGCGTTACACGGTGGAATCGCATCGGTGGCGAAAGTGAACAAAAGTTAACGGAACAAGTTGATCGGATGGAATTGAAGATCGATTTGATTCGTGTGATGATGGAGAAAATGGCGAAACGTACATGTCCGGAGTTAGCAAAAGGCAAATCGACTGTAGAACCTTCACAACAACAACCTCATGTATCGAGTCCTAATCCTATTAGTGATCAGGAGGTATATCTGGAGAACGATCGAGACAATCTGGAAGTGTTTGAAATGCGTGATAGCTTAATGAAGAAGATCGAGTTACCTAAGTTTGATGGAATCATGCCGTACTCGTGGATTTATCAAGTAAAACGATATTTTCATGTAGCTCGATATTCGGAAATGAAGAAGTTGGAGTTGATTTCGCAAAGTCTTACTGGGTCTGTGTTGAACTGTTTTTTGTGGGAATTAGAGGATGAACCGTTTTGTAGCTAGTCACAGTTTAAGAGAAGGATGTTGGAGAGATTTGCAGAATCATTGGATGATGAACCGAGTAATATGCTTTGTGCATTGACTCAAACAGGTTATATTCAGGCGTATGTGAGCGAATTTGAATTACTGATAAAACAGGTGAAAGGGATTGATGAAGCTAACCTGATCAGCAAATTCTATACTAGACTGAAACCGAAAATGAAGGAAGTGATTAAGCTCAAAGAACCAAAACGATTACATAATCACATTGCTGCAGTGCTTAAAATGGAATTGAGTGTGTTGTGTCAATTGTTAGCTGAAGAAGCTCATGGTCAGAACAAACAACAAAACTTCTCTTATACACAACAGATCTGCGGCACAAACACTCTCTCAAGACAAAGCTAAGTCAATGGAGACAACTGCAGGTCGTTCGCAGAATAATGTGAGGCAGCGATAACACTTATCGCCATTGGAGTTGGCAGAACTCAAACGACTAAAACTGTGTTTCAAATGTCAAGCTAAATGGTACATGGGACATTTATGTGGGAGTCCTGACTTTTAGATCTTAACTTTGATCGATGGAGAAGAGGTGGAGGTAACAGAGGAAGGTTGGGAAGCAGAGATGATGGTGGAAGGAGATCAAGTAACTCAAATGATGGCAATTTCACTATGCACATTTTTGGAATTGATTCACCGTCTACAACAAAGCTGCGGGGTTTGGTTGGATGGACTTCCTTGGTAGTTCTCATTGATAGTGGGGCTTCACATAACTTTGGAACACCATCATTTATCAAAAAAAGCAAAATTAAGAATGGAAAGACAAACAGATTTACAGGTTCTGTTAGGGACGAGTATCGTAGTGAATGGGAATGGAGTGTGTAAAGGAATACAGTTAGAGTTACAGGGACTGAAGTTCAACAATGACTGTATTTCCTTGGAGCTCAGCGGGGTTGATATGGTGTTGGGGGTACAATGGTTGAGGACCTTGGGGAAGTGTGAATTTGATTGGGAATGCCAAGAATGGGGATTTAAACATGAAGGCAGATGGGTGCTATTGAGTGGAGACAGGAATTTACATAAACCGAAAAGTACTATGCCAACGCTTTTTCCTACTACAAATACTGAAGACACTATGTTAGAAAGTTAGCTGGGGAATCAGACGGTGATACATTCCAAAGTGATGATAATACCTCGCAAGTTAGAAGATATTCTAGAGCAGTTGTCTGGGGTATTTGCAACACCGTCAGGATTACCACCAGTACGAGGTTATCAACTTCAGATTGTGTTGAAGCAAGGAACACAGCCGATAAGCGTGAGGCCTTTTCGGTATCCTCAAGCTCATAAAGAGACAATGATATTGGTTTCTCAGATGCTTGATTCTGGTATTATAAGACCAAGCCATAGCCCTTTTTCCAGCCATGTGCTTTGGTGAAGAAGAAAGACAAGTCTTGGAGATTTTGTGTAGATTATAGACCCTTGAATCAAGCGATCATAGCAGATAAGTTTCCAATTTCAATAATTGATCAATTTTTGGATGAGTTGAAGGGTGCAGTGATCTTCACTAAGTTGGATCTTATAGTTGGTTATCATCAAATCCGAATGAAAGCACAAGATATTGAGAAAACCGCTTTCATAACACATGATAGGCCCTATAGATTCTTGGTTATGCCTTTTGGTTCAACTAATGCTCCAACAACATTTCAACACTTGATGAATGATCTGTTTCAGAGTTATTTGGGGAAGTTTATAATGGTATTCTTTAATGATATCTTGATATATAGGTGAAGTTTGGAGGAACATATCAATCATTTAAAGATCGTGATGACCATTTTTAGAAAGCAGAGGCTATTTGCAAACAAGAAGAAGGTTTTATTTGGTCAACATCAAGTGGAATACCTTGGTCACATCATTTCTGAAGGCAGGCATAGCAACTTATGCAGCTAAGATTGTAGCAATGAAACTATGGCCAACACTGAGAAATATGAAACAATTGAGAGGATTTCTTGGTCTAACTGGTTACTATCGTCGATTCATTAAGGGGTACGGTGTTCTAGAAAGACCAAGACTGAGCTTTTGAAGAAAGATCAGTTTATGTGGAATGAGTCGACTCAAAAGGCGTTTGATACATTAAAAGAAGCGATGGTTTCAGCTCATGTTTTAGCATTACCGGAGTCCACTAAGCGGTTTGTGGTTAGAGTCTGATGTGTCATGCTTTGGAGTCGGAGATGTCCTGATGCAATACAAGAAACTAGTAGCTTATTTTAGTCATGGTTTGAATGCTAGAGAGCAGTTAAAACTGATATATGAGTGAGAACTCATGGCGGTGGTAATGGATATCCGGAAATGGAAGCATTACTTATTGGGAGACGTTTTGTGGTGCATACGGATCAGAGAAGCTTGAAGTTTCTGTTGGAGCAAAGAGAGGTCAGTATGGAGTATCAGCGATGGTTAATCAAGTTGCTTGGTTATGAGTTTGATAAAATATATAAACCGGGAGTTGATAATCAAGATACTGATGCTTTAACAAGGATTGATCATCATATGTTATTCTCATTTACTGTTCCTTTGGTGATTTAATTGGAGGATGTTTATAAGGAGATTGTGGAAGATAAACCGATACAAGAGATGATAGAGAAGTTGAGTAGAGGCGAGTTGTTCATTTCGGCTACTCTGCAAATGCGGCAAAGTTATGGTATAAAGGAAGATTAGTAACTCTGAAATCATTTGCAGTGATACCATTGATTCTTGCGGAGTGTCATAATAGCTTGAGAGGGGGACATTTGGGTATATTGAAGACAGTTAAACGTATTAGACAATGGTTTCATTGGGATGGGTTGCAGAAACAAGTACATCAATATGTAGCCGAGTGTCAAACGTGTCAAACACACAAGTACTCGACACTAGCTCCAGCTGGCTTATTACAACCGCTACCAATACCGATTGCTGTGTGCAATGATGTATCTATGGATTTCGTGGAAGGATTGTCTTCGTCTCATGGGTTTAATGTAATCCTAGTTATAGTAGACATGCTTAGTAAGTATGCACATTTTATGGGGTTGTGGCACCCTTTTAATGCGATGGATGTAGCGAAGAAGTTCATTGGTGAAGTAGTGCTATTACATGGATTTCCAAAGTCGATAGTGTCTGACAGGGATAAAGTGTTCTTGAGTTCTTTTTGGAGAGAGTTATTTCGATTGGCAGATACGAAAGTGAAGTTTAGCACATTGTTCCACCCGCAAACTGACGGCCATACGAAAGTGCTTAATTGTTGTTTTGAGTCATTTAACGTTGTTTCGCGTCGAGTCATCCACGAACATGGCACACATTCTTAATGTGGTCAGAGCTTTGGTATAATACCTCTTATCATACTTCCTTGAAGACTCCACCTTTCAAGGTCGTATATGGAAGAGAACCAGCAACTTTGATACGTTTTGAGTAGGGTTTGACTGCTAATGGAGATTTGGATGCTATGTTGACTGAGAGAGATGCGATGTTGGATGATATTAAAAATCATTTGTGTTTGGTGCAACAGAAGATAAAGAATAGCACCGATAAACACATGCGTGAAGTTGAGTTTGAGGTTGGTCAAATGGTTTACTTGAAGCTAAGGCCTTATAGGCAGCTGTCAGTTTCTCGTCGAGTGTGTTATAAACTGTCTACTAAATATGTTGGTCTTTATGAAGTATTGGAGAGAATTGGAAAGGTAACTTACAGACTAAAGCTTCTAGATCATGCTAAGATTCACCATGTGTTTCATGTGTCGCAGTTGGAAGCTGTTTTGGAAAGTTATCATGTGGTGTTACCGTTACCGGAGTTGTTTGTTGATACAGAGGAAGTGGTGATTACGCCGGAGAAGATTGTGCAGACTCGTTACAGTAGGAAGGAAACGTTGGAGTTGTTGATTTCTTGGAAAGGCTTGATCTCAAATGATGATACTTGGATTGAGGTCAATGAGTTCCATCGTGAATTTCCGTAGTTCCAGCTTGAGAGGAAGCTGAGTGACGAGGCGAGGGCTATTGATAAGCTCGCAAGGGTATACGTAAGGAAGAGAAGTGAAGGAAACGAGTTGGTTGGAGAGAAGAGTGAAGTGAATAAGTAAAATGGAGGGAAGAATTTAAAGAAAGAAAGACTCTAATTCATTTAGAGTGTCTTACAATTGTTTGTTGAAGTTTAAATAGGCAGAGTGTGGCCATTGAGTCTGTTATCTTTTGTGATCTAGTTGAGTCTAGAGATTTAAGGAGGATTTGTTTGGATTAAGCCAACGATTCTCAAATTACTGGATTCAAGAGTGTAAACATTCCTTTCACATAATAGATAAGTATTATTCAATTACAGATAGTGTGTGGTGTGAGATATTGAATAGAAAATACCTAGAGGTTGACTGTTTACAGATTTTAGATTATATTATAGTTTTTGTTTTTTTCTTAAATCTAGTTTTCATCCAATCAAGATTTTGAAAAAATATATTCTCTATTTTTTAGGAAAACCAGATTTTCAACATTTTTACCATTTTACACATAGAAACCAAAATCCATATTTTATGGGTTTCTCCTAATACTACGTACACTTTCTTTTTTTTTTCTTTTTCTATTAACAAGTTAATTATTTTTCATATATTAAATCATTTCAGCCAATTTATAAAAGAAACAAAGACTCACAAAAAGTAATTTTCTCTACAAATCAAATTATTGGAGTTTTGTTTATGTAAATTAATTCCATAATGCTTTAAATCAATATTTTGTATCATTAAAAATATAGCAAAGTTTATGAAATTGGTTAGTTATAAGTATTATATATTTATTACAATGGAATTTAATTTTGTATTACGAATATCCAGATAATTAAGTTTTATTTTATAATAGGTTAATTAAATAAGTTTTATACAGTTTGCCAAGCATATAAAATATATTAATTTTATTTAGTATGTTTAAATGATAAACTAACAATAAATTGATGACAAAAATTAAAATAAAAATGAAAATAAACTAACTATCAATTGTGTACTATTTAATATGTGTAGAAATAAATAAAACTAATTATTATTTTAAATAATTATTAATTATGTATTTTATAAAAAACTGAAATGATTATGTATTGTCACATATATAAAGATTTTTAAAATAAAAATAATTATTATTTTAAATAATTATCAATTATGTATTTTAAAAAAAAAAACTGCAATGATTATGTATTGTCATATATATATAGAGATATATATGAATTGTGGATCTTTTTTTAGTTTTAATTATTTTTTCTTTTAAAATAATTTTATTGAATTGAATAAATAAATAAATATATTTTAAGTGTTAATATTTTGAATTATTTGTTGTTTTCATAGTAAGTAATATTTTATATTATTTATTATTTCAATTTTAACAAATAATTAAATATAGTGAAATTAAAAACTAAAAGATCACTAGTCAATTTTTTCTAAACTCTAAAAGTACAAAAACTCAAAGAACAAAAATTTAAAATAAATGTTTTATTAATTTTTAAAACAAGAAAAAAAAATTTACCTTTCATGTTTTTCTAACAACTAAAATCTACTACAAAATCAAAAACCAAAAATTAAATTTCATAATCTAAAAACTAAAAGCCAAAAGCCAAAAACCAAAATCTAAAATCTAAAGCCATCCAAACAATCATCACCATAAACTCAATCAGAAGCATTGTGCCATCATCAACACTTGTACATACATATACATAAGCTTCTTGTACATTAGGTTGCAGTATTTATGGTGAAGCCCATATGTTATTGATCCTTCGTTTCTTCTACCCTTGTTGTACTAGAATGTGTAACAGAATACCCTTGGGAGGGTATCAATAACCTATATTTTTCTTGAAATAATAAATATTCAAAACTGTTGAGACTCTGATTTGAAACATCTATTATATCAACAACTTTAATTTTTTCCTTTTGTTCTCTATCATATCTCCAAATCAACACAACCAAAATCAACCAGCAAATAAGTATCCTCTTGTATACTTCTACTTCTGGAAATAAAATTGACCTGAAGCTCATGATAAGAGAATTTTCATGATAAGATCCATATGAATGTAGTTCTAGTCGTCTATCTGTGACTGGGATTAGGAAATCAGATGGAAAAAGACAATGCAAAAGGGAAAATGTACTTGTGACTGATCCATTGTTTCCTTTGAGCAAAAGTACATCCATACAACTCCCTTATGGTCTAGCAACACACTGAAATGATTGTGATTCATCAGTGACGTGATTCTCTCGTCAAAAATAGACACTGTGGAAGAATTCTCCGCAGCTACTGGCTCTAACACAAATGCCAAAACTGGTTTAAATTGTTTAAATTTCCATTTTTGCTCGAGATGAATATTGGCGTCACCAAGAGGAAACTGTAACAAGCTATGTGCTCCATTTTTCACCACTTTATGTTCTGGATAATCTGCATTTATGGTTTGTAGTTCACCAATTTGTTATGCATGTGTCTCTAAAAGTTCCTGCTTTTGAACTTATATTTCGAAGCTTTGGGATACTTTTTTTTCTTCTTCTTACACGTCATTCTTCTAGACATTTGAAGTTGAGCAAACATTTGATGTTTATTTCCTATTAGTATTTGTGACCTACCAAAGCATATATTTTATTTGAAGGTCGCGTATTTGATCCACCCTCACCGCACTAATAACAGAGTTTTCAAATCTATAACTCATTTAATGATAAGAAACGTGAATACAAGAAGTGTGATGCCGCCTCTTACTTAATTGAGACATCATGTATTTGCATTGCTTTCACCCACAAGAAACATTTAAAACGCAAAATACAAATTTTATTACTAAGGATCGAATCCAAAAGTCTTACAAAACCCGTGCTAAAACAAATAGGAAATGCTTAAAACAAAGTTACTAATTCTTAAACAGAAATAGCATAAAGAAAATTCAACACCCAAAAACTTACAACCACACCGAGACGACTACTCCTCCACTTCCTCGAACTCACCTGAAACGAAACAAAATGTGAGTATTTCAACAAATACTAAGTGAAGAAATGATGAATCCCTTATGATGGGATCCTTTTTTGTCCCTGATTCTATGAAGGATGATCTTCTGGTTTGAGAGAGATATGGGTTGATTCAGATGGAAATGGATGGATTGATTGGATGATCTTCAGAAATGATCTATGGAATGATCAAATCTTGTGTAGATGAGTCTAGGATCAAGAGAATGAACTCGGTTTGAGATCAAAGACAAGTTTTGCTTGCAGAGAATGAACTCCTAGCAATCAGTGTTCATAGATGAACAAAGGATTCACAAATTTAGAGAGAGTTTTTGATAAAAAGAGTGAATAATAGTTTCTGAAACAAAGGAGAGTTTAAGTAGAGAAGAAGAAAGTGAAAAGTCCTAAAATTGTAGAAAAATTAGAAAAACTTAATTAAAACTAGAATTATCTTAAAAACTGAATAATTATTTATTTTGGATGACTCCTTGACTTGAATTTCGACCTGGTTTGGTTCTGGCTTATATTAAACCAAGTAAACCATTGCTTCCTTCAATTTCTTGGTTTGTGATCTTCTCTTGGGCAGAGGAAAGTTCAAACTCGTCCATGAGTCTGATTACATCTTTTACAGCTTGTTTGACATGTTCTTCATTGGAACTTGAGTGAGAAATAAGCTCAGCATGCTCCATTCCAGCCTTAGGTTCATCTTCAAGCTTTCCATTCAGCCAGCCCGATTTATCCTTTGTCGCATAGTCTTCTGGCTCAACCATGGTTGCATCAAGAAAGCTTTAGGAGCTTCAAAGTCAACCACTAACAATCATCAAACAACGTAGCACAAATATCTAACTAGCACATCCAATATAGCAAACAACAATCATCACACAATCACGTTACCAACAACGGTTCACCCGTGATCAACCGCCAAGTTCTTAACTCCACACACAGACACGCTGCATGCCCGCTCCGGCATGAATCATGCCACCTCATTCGGTCCCCCCATGTCCCAACCAGAAATGATGCAATGCTCAAGAACTCTCAAACACGTTGCACCGACACACATAGGTCTTAAGCCTTCTCTAACTTCTATACACCACCCACACATGCCATATCTCCAAACAATGCAATCATCTCATATAATTAGTAAACATCATTCAACTTGTTCGTTATAATAACCTAGCAGTAGATCTATGTCTTTTACACAACAACCATCAAAATAGATATATTTTACGTATATGTATATATACATAGAGACAAACAAATATATATATGCTTATACATACATGTAGGTGTGAATGGTCCACCTAAACACTTTTGCTATGATGAGATAATGATATAAGGAGATAATGACAAAACCTCACCTTAGCCTAGTTCTGGGAGATGAGATATGAAACAATGTAGATATGTGTTCTATGGATCCTCACGAACCAGATCTATAAATGCAAGGGTTGGTCTCCACCAAAATCCTATATTATAGATCTATAAGAAGAAAGAGGTAAGAAATAACGAATAGAGATGGATTAGGGTTTCAAGAAAAAGAGTAGAAGACTCAAGAAAATGACGATAAGGGACTGAAACACGGTGGATTCACTTGATCAAAAGGGTCTCCTTCCTGGTGATTGAAGATGAATTTGCTCAAAAATGAAAACGAGGTCGAGATTGTTAAAAAAAACTTGTTTGAAAAAGCTAAAATATTTGGTGCTTTGCAAAAGGTTACACGACAAAATAACTGACTCTAAAACCCTAATCATAGCACTAAGGTGTTTGTGAAACCAAAAAAAAATCTAAATAGGTTTACACATATTCTTAATCTAATGGGTTTAATTCTACACATATTCTTAATATAATGGGTTTAATTCATTAAACCTAAAATTCTAAATCTTGTATAACCGAGAGGTTAAACCAAGTAGTCGGTCTTTTCACTTTTTCACGAGTTAACAATTTTTCTTGTTGAATAAACTTGATCAAAGTCCCAAGTGCATCTTCCAAAGCTTTAGTTCTTGATCTTGTAATCGTCCTAGCTAAATAGACGAATGGGCCTCTTGTTTGGTCAAGTTCCCTTTCTTCACTACAAACTTGACAGTGCGAATTTTGGTTCTCACACTTTCATAGAAAAAGTAAAATGTACATTCGTGAGAGTGTCTTAACAACAAAATTATCTTTACCCTGTTTGTATTGAATGACATAATGAAATGTCTTAATGAATTTGACACATCTTGCATGCCTTTTATTCAGCTTTTGTTGTCCGTTCAAGTTCTTGAAAGACTCATGACCTATGTGGATCACAAACTCCTTTGACCATAGGTAATGTTGCAATTTTTGGAGAGTTGTTACCAACACATACAACTCTTTGTCATAAGTTGGATAATTCAGCTTGGTTGCTTAAATTTTCTCCCTAAAGTATGCTCTTGCAACAAATCAACTCTAACTCCAACCCATATATGTCACACTCTATTTCTAAAGTTGGTAAGTACAACTAATGTCACATTGTTCAGCTTCTATTTTAGTTATTGGAATGCATCCTCTGGTTCATGCCCCAAGTGAATCCTACACTTTTTTTTGATGATCTCAGTGAATGGGGCAGTCATGGAGATGAAGTCCTTAACAAACCGTTGATAGAATTCAGCAAGACCATGAAAACACCTTACTTCCCCCACGGTTTTAGGGACATGTCATTCTCTTATGACTCATACCATCTCCTCATCCACTTGTATACTCTGTAAGGTCACAACAGAACCTACAAAACAAGTTTATATATACCAAAAAAACACTTTCTTATAGTTGGTATACAAGATTTTCCATGTCTTAAGAGCTTACATAGTTATATTTATAGTAGTTTAATTTGATGACATATTGATATATAGTCAAACCATTGAAAGAACATGTAAGACATATAAGAATGATTCTATACGTTCCAAGGACATCACTAGCCATTCGTAAAATCCATATTTAGTTTTGAAAGCAGTTTTTCACTCATCGCCTTATTTCATCATAATCTGGTGATAACCACTTTTCAAGTCTATCTTAGAGAAGACACATGAAACACAACTCATCTAGAATATCATCTAAACGAGATATAAGATGGCAAAACCTTACTGTGATATTGTTGATTATTCTAAAATCCACACACATTCACCAATTACCATCCCTTTTGGGCACAAGTAGAACCAAGGCAACACATGGGTTCATGCTTTCTTTGATGTGACCATTCTCCAAGATTCCATTCACTTGTTTTTTAATCTCTTTTGTTTCATGGGTTGGTACAATAATCTGGTCGGTTAGGAAGTGAAGACCCATGCACAAAGTCTATTTGATGCTCAATGCCTTTGGTGGCAGTCCCATCGGGTTATCTTCTGGAAACATGTCCATAAACTCCAGTAAAAGGGGCTCAATATCCCTTGGTATTTTTGGGGAAAGGTTATAAGAAGAAGTTAACAACTACCTAAAGATTAGTAAGACCATAGATTGTTGATCTAATATTGCTTGCTTAATCTCATTAGGTTTTGCGAAGAGACTGAAACCTTTTACCTTAACCTCATGTTTGGTTGCCTTGACTCTAACTGTTTTTATGCTTCTTGTCTTTGTTTAAGCTGCACTTGGTCTTTATGCAATTCTTGGGTTTTTAGTAGTACCAGTGTGATCTTGTCAACCTTGTGCTAAAACGTGTGTTTATTGGTGAAGTCATCATGTACTGCTTTCATGGCCTATTGTCATGGTCGTCCAAACAGAATATCGCCTCCATGGATAGCACATCACACTCGACTATGTCATTGTACCGACCAATAGTCAAGGGTCAAGGAAATGGTGACCTACTGGCTCGCATGCATCTTCCCTTCTTCACTAAACCAATGTATAGAGTAGGGTTTTAAGTGCTTTTGGACTTTCAATTTGAGCTTCTCCACCAAATCTCACTAGCTGCATTAGTACATCTTCTTCCATCAATGATACGGGTACACACTTTGTCTTGGACGAGACATCGTGTGTGGAATAATTTATATCTCTTCTCTTGTTCATCAGCCTTTGTTTGAGCATTCAAAGCTCTAGTTGTGACTAGAATGTTCCCATGAACTGTATAATCAAAAGTTTTTTCCTCAGTCTCTTCTTCTTATTACTCATCATCGGACACAACTTCTCGATTACCTAGAACTAGCATAGACTTCTTGTTGACACACTCATTGGCATAGAGTCCAAATTCTTGGCACTTAAGTCACTTGACATTCCTAGACCAGGTGTTTAGTTAATGGT
Organism: Sinapis alba; assembly: GCA_012274485.2. Classification (NCBI taxonomy): domain Eukaryota; kingdom Viridiplantae; phylum Streptophyta; class Magnoliopsida; order Brassicales; family Brassicaceae; genus Sinapis; species Sinapis alba. Next base: position 186,475 of record MU105734.1, on the reverse strand, counting down.
CCTTTACCTTTTCATATTGGTTGGGGGCAAATGTGATGCGAACATCAGTTCAACCAGAGGTTCACCAAACTGCCCAAACCGACTACCTAAGAAGTACCAGCGACATAGGTCCAATCCAAGGAGCATATATCAAGAAGCAGAAGGCTTTGGGAATGCAAATAATTTTAATGGGTTCTAAACTCAAGAAGTATTCCATCCCTAATAGAATTTCAAGAAAATATTAATGGACCAAGAAGTTATGGATTTTACAAGTCAGGCCATCCTCTCAGCATTCAATGGGCTAATTCAGCTATATTTTGGTCCAAGCAAGTCCAAACACGAATGAGACTTGACCAAAAGCAATTTATATGTCATGGAGGGTCTTTTAAGAGTCCATATCAAGAGGAACCAAGCCTGAAATCCAATTCAACCAGGAGATCTACTTGGTTTGCTTGATTGTCCAAAACCGGCCAAACTGATATTGATTTGGGGAAGCCTTCAACCAATTCGATTTGGTCCAACACAAACTTATTTTTGGGAACAAGGAGACACTCTAAGCCAACCAGAACACATCCAAAACGTCCTTAGCTGCACCAGCACCCATGAAATCAGGCGGATTCTCCTGCAATCATACTTGTCATATTTAGAGCAAACATGCACAAATGTCCAACATATCTTTTCTGTTCAAGCCAGGAATGTGATCAGCTCCTATCCAGCTGACAAGAGGGTATTTATGTATTTCAATGAAAACTCTATCAAACTAACCCTACAAACTACTCTTACCAAGAGAGGTCAAATTATAGTATTTAAGGATCAAATCCGCAGGGAGCGTGGACACACAATAAACTCAATACAGTTGCAATTATGCAAGGCAAATAGATTAATGAGCAATGAATAAACTATATTAGATAATTGATTGATTGGTAAGTAAACAATAATAGTAAATATGCATATCCAGGATTTCAGGCAAGTGGATTATAGAGGATAAAAGCTAAGGGTATTAATCATAGAAAATGTCCGATGTCTCAACTGTCTCTTGTTGACACGGAATGACCGTCGATCGATGGTCTGTCGAGTTCACTAAATTAACTAAATAAATTCTCGTTTGTTTCAGCAACTTAGCTCAACATGATTTATTCTTGATGAATCCCTTATGAGGAGATCCTTTTGTCCCTGATTCTATGAAGGAAGATCTAGTGGTTTGAGAGATAAAGGGGTTGATTTCAGATGATGATGGATGGATTGATTGGGTGATCTTCAGAAATGATCTATGGACTGATCAGATCTTGTGTAGATGAGTCTAAGATCAAGAGAATGAACTCGGTTTGAGATCAAAGACAAGTTTTGCTTGCAGAGAATGAACTCCTAGCAATCAGTGTTCATAGATGAACAAAGGATTCACAAATTTAGAGAGAGTTTTTGATAAAAAGAGTGAATAATAGTTTCTGAAACAAAGGAGAGTTTAAGTAGAGAAGAAGAAAGTGAAAAGTCCTAAAATTGTAGAAAAATTAGAAAAACTTAATTAAAACTAGAATTATCTTAAAAACTGAATAATTATTTATTTTGGATGACTCCTTGACTTGAATTTCGACCTGGTTTGGTTCTGGCTTATATTAAACCAAGTAAACCATTGCTTCCTTCAATTTCTTGGTTTGTGATCTTCTCTTGGGCAGAGGAAAGTTCAAACTCGTCCATGAGTCTGATTACATCTTTTACAGCTTGTTTGACATGTTCTTCATTGGAACTTGAGTGAGAAATAAGCTCAGCATGCTCCATTCCAGCCTTAGGTTCATCTTCAAGCTTTCCATTCAGCCAGCCCGATTTATCCTTTGTCGCATAGTCTTCTGGCTCAACCATGGTTGCATCA
>MU105734.1:104341-183724 GCA_012274485.2 Sinapis alba | reverse complement strand
GGATTGATGTTATTATCACAGTGAAAACGTTTCTTATCTGAAAATTTATCTGGTTCAAACACTTTAAAAGAGTTAATCATGTTATCAAAAACAGATTTTGAAACAGAAAATTCTTTTACTTTGTCTAAACCAAAACGTTTTACATCACTAGAACTGACCTTAATAAACATTTCAGGCAGAGAACTAGCCATAACAAGTTCCTTACAGTGCTCATGAGAGTTAGGAGATAAAGGTGCATGAGTTGTTTCTGGTTCCAAGCTTATTTGCTGCTCCAACACTTCAGTTTTTGTTAAACTCTTTTGCTCTGTTTCTGGTGAGGGTTCTTCTGAGACCTGAGATACTGAGACAATACTACTTGGTTTCCCCGGTTCAAGATGAGTTAGTTCATCAAAGGTTTCATTGACAACAAGTTCAGACTGGGGAGAAAAAAAGGAAAACTCATTTTCCGTCTCAAGTTCTTTACTTACCTTAGATGACTCTGTTTCCAGCTCTTGGATGATCTGCTCCTGCTTGCTGGAACTCATTGGGTCAGGAACCTTTGAGGAAGGTAGTGTGGATGGTCTTACTTGCTGGTCTTTTGAAAACTCCTTGATTACTTGTTGTGCAATCCTTTTGAAATCATCTTGAAACAGTTGGCTGTGCAAATAATCAAGTTTTGCTTGTTGTTTATGAGATTTCTTTATGGGATCACGACCATAGCAACCACCTTTTTCTTCTCTGGCATGTCTTGCATGTTCTCTGCTCCTCCTAATTGGTTCCTCTTGCCTCCCTGGTCTTGCCTTTTCCTGCACAAAATCAGAATGGTTAAAAACCGATTTTTCTTTTCTTATCAAAGTCTGTCTTTTTTCCAGCAAACTCTTTGTGAAAGAACTGAATTGATCATGATGTGTACTCCTCCTGTTAAGCTTTTCCAGTGACCTCCTAGATAATATCCTTTCCTGCTCATAACCAGACTCATCAATATCATATGAATCTATTTTTCTCATAGATTTTTCTCTTCTTTCCAAGGCTGCTTTTGTAGCAGAGTCAAACAGGTTGGAATCTAACTCCTTTTCAGGACGTCTCCTTCTGCCATTGCTTCCTCCAAACATGGATTCCTATTAAGAAACTCAACAAGAAAATTAGCACAATAACATATAACTGAAGCCTCACTTCTCTCAAGTGTTTATCTCTGATTTTCTGTGATTTTTCTCTTGTGAATCCAGTAGCTCAGCAACAAACAAAGATCAAGCCTTTAGAGATCAATTCCCCAACCCCAAAACAGAAGAAAGAGATAGAAAGATTGTAAGATTTTTGTTTGCAAGAGGCATTACCACCAGGGCTGGATTTCTCTTCAGCCAAGTTGGATTTCTCTTTAACTTTTCAAAATTCTTTTTTTCTTTTTTTTTTTTCTTTTTTAATCTGGTTGGCCCTCTTGCAGATTATACAGATAGAAAGATAAGAACTTTAAGAGAATTACAGAGAAAGAAATCAGATTCCCCAAACAAAGAAGAAGAAATAGAGATTTTCAGATCCAAACCCAGATTTTGAGAGTTTCAGAATCAAACCCAGATCAAGAGCCTTCAAATCTGCTCTGATACCACTTGATGAATCCCTTATGAGGAGATCCTTTTGTCCCTGATTCTATGAAGGAAGATCTAGTGGTTTGAGAGATAAAGGGGTTGATTTCAGATGATGATGGATGGATTGATTGGGTGATCTTCAGANTTGCTTGCAGAGAATGAACTCCTAGCAATCAGTGTTCATAGATGAACAAAGGATTCACAAATTTAGAGAGAGTTTTTGATAAAAAGAGTGAATAATAGTTTCTGAAACAAAGGAGAGTTTAAGTAGAGAAGAAGAAAGTGAAAAGTCCTAAAATTGTAGAAAAATTAGAAAAACTTAATTAAAACTAGAATTATCTTAAAAACTGAATAATTATTTATTTTGGATGACTCCTTGACTTGAATTTCGACCTGGTTTGGTTCTGGCTTATATTAAACCAAGTAAACCATTGCTTCCTTCAATTTCTTGGTTTGTGATCTTCTCTTGGGCAGAGGAAAGTTCAAACTCGTCCATGAGTCTGATTACATCTTTTACAGCTTGTTTGACATGTTCTTCATTGGAACTTGAGTGAGAAATAAGCTCAGCATGCTCCATTCCAGCCTTAGGTTCATCTTCAAGCTTTCCATTCAGCCAGCCCGATTTATCCTTTGTCGCATAGTCTTCTGGCTCAACCATGGTTGCATCAATTCTGGTCGTAAACCATGCTCTCACTTGCGCCTAACTATCCTATGATCAGGGTTCTAGTTAGCTACTCTAGAACACAAGCAATAAACGCAATTCTTTTGATAGATCTAATAATCATCCTAAAAATTCTATTGTTTGGCTAATCCATCAATACCTTTAATAATCATAGATGAATGGAATATATATAATATAAAGAACCAAAAGAGTTCCAGAAGGATTCTGAAAGATTTCCTTCCTTATCTCCTAACCCTAGAACAATGAATAAAAGAAAGCTTTTGAATCTCTATGTAGCCGTCAACAGTGACATAGAACCATATAAATAGGGTTTTAAGTCGTCCAAGGGCAGTCTGGTAATTTGTGATAGTTACTGGGCTTAAGTCGGTCATAAAAAAAGTCGGACCTGTCTTCTTGAATTACTGTCGATCAACACCAAGGCTATGCCGTCGATCGATACTCATTCATCTTCTCGACAGCTTCTTCTCGCGAGGCAGACAGACCACTCTCCAGTAAATCAAGCATAACTTTAGATATAACCGCTGTATAGAGCTCAAACCTATAGAATTGGAAAGCTAACTCAAATCTCTATTTTATGTCAAAAGATCAGCTCAATCTCACCATGGTATATAAGGTCTCCATCCATAGCTAAACATCTGACGCATCTACGCAGTTCTGCATGTCTAAAAGTTTCAGAATCATCAAAGTTCTCCAGAACGTACTTGAACATGAAAATACTCTAAAACATAATCCAGACACATACAATAGACTCTAAATAGAGCTGATATCATGGCACAATACTGGTAAATATCTGACCCTATCAAGTCCCCAGACTTAACATTTTGCTTGTCCTCAAGTAAACAAAGCTTGTGAAAGAGGTTTTGAAAAGCGGAGACTCACATAATGTCTAAGTATAACTATCACCCTACTTTTTTGCAACCACATCCTATCAAGTCAATCACATAGAAAATTTATATACCCTATCCTAATATAGCAACCAAATCCAGTCTATCAACAACTTAACAAATACTAGTCTGACTCACCCCTCTACTGATCTCATTTCTTTGCATAAAATAAAGGTGCATGCTTTACATTGGGAGTATCGATCAAAGGACACATGGAATCTTACCTCTGCAAGTATCTGAACAACCAGACACAAAGTCTTCTCTAATCCCTTTTCTTTCCTCTTTTCTATCTTCTCTGAATCTTTTTGGATCTCAAACTTAATGAACAATGATGCCATCTTATTTTTGATTTTCTCTTCTTCTTCTTCTTTGTTTTCTTTTTCTTTTTCTGTTTGGGCAAAGTTATAGGCGAATAGTGGGGTCATCGGTAATTTATCTACCCCTCGCTTCCAACAATGTGTGATCATTCTTCTGAATTAGAATAATGGGGTCATTGGTAATTTACCTACCCCTCTGCATCTCGGGAAGTCATCTCAATCTTTTAATTTTTTAAGTAGATGCCAAAGAGAGAGAGAGAGGGAACCAAAGGTGCAATGAATTGTACCTACAAACTTGCAGAAGGAATCCGATCCAGTGTATACCAATCCCCAAAGCAAGCAAATGATGTTAGGATTAGTGTTGGAAATCAGCTTCGGTTCCTTCAAACTTTCTAAGCAAATGTGATATAATGGCAGGATGATCCACTTTGGTATCTCTAGTAATCTCTGCAAATAACTTTTTAAAAATGGTGTTAAAGTGTGGTTAGTCAAGAATAAATCTTGATCATAGTCCCTTTCTTGACTCAATAAAACTTTTTGAAAAACTTATATATGTATATAGAAAATAAAACTCAAAACAAATCAAATAGCATTAGCGAACCTCCCCAAGACTTAAATTACACTGTCCTCACTGTAATCCGTCTGGTTTGGTTAGGGAAAAATTAAATCATATGTAAATAGCCTAAGTAGGAAACTCAATACCTCTCTCTGTAAGAGAGTGTCGATCGATGGTAGGCAGGTGGGATCGATCAATGGTCGCGATTCATGGTCGATCGATGTAAATGCTTCATCGTCGATCGATGATAAAACTCAAAATAGAAAACAATATTAGTAAACCTCCCCCAGATTTAAAAAACAATCCCCAGTGTTATTCAGTCTAAGATTGGTGAAGAAAATAAACCAAAAGAACATAATTTAATCAAGAAAAACGGTATACATGCTTGTTCATGGTGACCGTCGATCGACACAGTTAAGTGGCGATCCATTGATACTAGGGTTACTCCATCGATTGACAGTGATCAAGTGTCGGTCGATGCTCTGTGCAGACTCATGTTCCTTGATAGTGTCACAGATACAGTACATAACTAAAGTGTCGATCACCGGTTCTGCTATAGTGTCGATCAATGTCTTTGCTACAGTGTCAATCGATGCTACAATGTCTCTGCTACAATGTTGACACTGTTCATTTTTTTACCTGAAATCAATAAAAACGAAAAAATCAGTAATAAATGAAAATAAAACCAAATTTAAAACAAACCTAACAGTGGGCTGCCTCCCACTCAACACTTATTTTTAGTCATTAGCTTGACTTCTAGAGATCTGATTCAGTCTAGATAAGAATGAGAACTTACTCCAAAACAACTCTCAATGTCTACTCTCTGAAGTTTCATCACCCTTTTTGTGAAAGCCTCCACAAACTCTTCTCCTTTGTCTATCATCTCAGCAATAAGGAGATCTCGGAGCTTTACAAATGGCTGTGAGAAGCATTTGCTGCACACTATGGATTTTCTGACACCATCTTAGAAGTGGGGGATCAATGATAACTAAAGATTATCCTTGGTCCTTTTTCTCTTCTTCCAATTCTTCCTCTTCTTTCTCCCAGACTTGTTTGATTTTATGGTGGTGTCCCTTTCAGAACGATTTTCACACACATTGAACCCATTCTGCTCTGATATACGCTCGGTGTCGATCAATGGTATCTGGTCGGTGTTGATCAATGCTATTTGGTCGGTGTCGATCGGTGCTGCTTATGATGGCCCTTTATCGACTTCACCTCTACATCTCGACCCTCTCTGAGAAGCTACTGCAAACATATGATCATCAAATACCCCATTGTAGGAACCTAGATGCCTACCTCTATCTGGTGGGATAGGAAATTCAACTTCCAATATAGCACAAGAAACCACAAACTTCACAAAGTCATATATCAACTTCACTCTTTTGTGAATCCCAACAGCTTTTTCTACACAAATAGGTGGTTGCAGATGTTTTGGAACAGCAAGGTGTGAACCCTTGGACTTGTGCATTCTCTCCTTAACCGTTTTTGGTTCAATCATATAACCTGACTCTTTGTCCAATGATGGGTGTCGATTGATATCAGGTGGTGTTTGTTGATTGATGCTCTCCTTTGGGTGTCGATCAATTATTGGCTGTTGTTGTCGATCGTTGGTCGCCCGTTGATGTGATCGATGTCGTCTTGTTGGTGTCGACCGATGGCGTGCGTTTTAGTACAGTACATGCTGGAAGGATGCGGGTGTTGTGTGGCAAAGTCTGAGTGGCTCTGAATTCTTATTGTTGCTACGGACTCTTCAATGGGTGTCGATCGATGCTCAGCTGATGGTGTCGATCTAGTTGCCAAAGGACATATAACTTTTGACTAGAAATACACATTCTTCCAGCTTCTCATGTTCGATTACCTCCCCAAAGTTATTATCTAAGATGCCATCAACCTGATGCCTCTTGCTCTCCTCGACTTTCTCTTTAACAAGAGCTTCTTGCTTCTTTACAGCTTATGCTGTGTGAAAAACCTGGGTGTCTATCATCATGATATGGGCGTCCAAGGCTTCAAATTTCCCATTCATCTCTTTGTGTATATAATACAACCTTAGATTTAAGTATGCACTTGTCATCTGCTGAATTTCTATGACTCGTTCCAGAATATATTTCATCCTCTGATATATATGATTCGCATCCTCTTATGTAGCATGTTCCACCAACGAGACTTCATGTACATAGTCAGTTTTGTCCTCGACCTCAATGATCTTGTCATTATTATAACACCTAATTGCATCTTGTGAGTATCCATATTCATGATATTGTTGCTAGGCACAAAGTTCTGAATCAGTCTCTTAGCTTCTTCTGGGGTCCTGGTTTCAAAGTTCCTTTTGCTTGCCTGATCCAGCATTATACGATACTGCACATTAATACCCTTGCAGAAGAATCTCAGCAGTTGAACCTCAATGAAACCATGATGTGGACAATCTTTTAGTACCCCCAAAATCTGTCCCAAAAACTTATGAACCCTTCAGTAGGTCCTTGAGAGAATGTCAAAATCTTATCCCTTAGCTCTTCGGTCTTCACATAATCAAAAAAATTAGTCAGAAATGCAGTCTTGACGTCGTTCCAGGTAGTGAGAGATCCTGGTGGTAGAAGTTGCATCCAAACAACTGCATTCCAAGAGAGACAATACTTAAATAACTTGCAGAGGAGATAGTCTGTAGTTCCTTCATGCTCCGGGATGCTAAACAAAAAATCATCTAGTGTTACAAGGTGGTCCATGGGATCTTCAAGGGGAAGACCATGAAAGGGGGGCTCGCGCACATGATTAAAGTATGCAGGTCTTATCTAGCCGTTGATCCCCTGAATTTCTCGAGGTTGAATCGCATACCTGTTAACATAGAGTTGAGTAGGCATGATCAATTCTACTATCGATTGATGCTCGTCTTTCTCTGTCTTCTCGTAAATAGTATCGATCGATGGCAAAGTATGGGAGTCGATCGATGTCTTGATGTTAGTATTGGTCGACGGTGAAGTATTAGTGACGATCGATGTCTTGATATTTGTATCGATCGACGGTGAAGTATTGATGTCGATCGATGCTCGCTTCTCTTTGCTAGAGATCACTGCTTAGAGGGTGTCGGCTTCCCTCGTAGACTTATGGATCGTGCGTAAATCAGGAAGTTCTTTTTTTGAAGAATCCAAAAATCTTCTTCTCATTGCTTCCTGGTACTAATATGTATGTACTTGAAATAAAAGATTTTTTTTTATGTAAGTAAACTAATATAGAAAAGTACCTAGACTAAATCAAACAAATTGAGTCTAATGGCGAATCCTTGCTCCCCGGCAACGGCGCTAAATTTGACAGGAGAGTTTTTATGTATTTCAATAAAAACTCTATCAAATTAACCCTACAAACTACTCTTGCCAAGAGAGGTCAAATTGTAGTATTTAGGGATCGAATCTACAAGGAGTGTGGGCACACAATAAACTCAATACAGTCGCGATTAAGCAAGACAAATAGATTAATAAGCAATGAATAAACTATAGCAGATAATTGATTGATTGGTAAGTAAACAAAATAAAAAATAGCTAGATCCAGGGTTTCAGGCAAGTGGATTATATAGGATAGAAGCTAAGGGTATTAATCATAGAACTAGTCCGATGTCTCAACTCTCGCTTGTTGACACGGAATGACCGTCGATCGATTGCAATGATACTGCATTGATCGATGGTCTCTCGAGTTCACTAAATTAACTAAATCAACTCTCGTTTGTTTCTAGCAACCTAGCTCAACATAATTAATTATGGTAGTAGACCATGCTCTCGCTTGCTGCCTAACTATCCTATGATCAAGGTTCTAGTTAGCTACTCTAGAACACAAGTAATAACACAATTCTATTGATAGATGGGTCAACACCTATTTCCACACCATAACTTATCATATAGTAACAAATGTACACAATCTTTCAACATCTGCCTAATTGCACATAATTTAAGTATGACAACTTATTACCCCATGTCCTGAAAAACCGAAATCCGTTTCCACACATACCAAAATTAGGTTTGGTTTTAATAGTTTATAACACTAACCGATAGTAAACCAGTTGGTATAGGTTGATATTGGTACAAGCTGATCCAACCAAAGATCCAACTACAAATGGATTAAAACCCGACCCGAACCGCTATTAAAATCCCCCAAATCGATTTTATACTTTAGAACCCTAAAATCTAAAAATCCAGAAAGTTTAGTTTGTTTGTATGAATATGTTAGTTTGTTCGTTCAAAATCATAAATTTGACTTAATATAATTAAGTAAATACATAAGTAAACGAAGTAGATTTGGTCAAGAATCGTGAAAAGAAAAAATCAGAAGCGAAGGTTAGGTATTTCTGGTATGCTACTGATGAAGAAGATGATGACGTTTGCTGTCATTTTACATTAATTAAAGACAGAAGGGAAAATAAAATAAAAAATGCTCTAACCTGGATTCGAACTCACAACTTTAAGCGGTTACAAGAGAAAATAAACCAATAGACTAAGCTTGATTCACGTATTTATCCTACTAATAATAATATATACTAAAATACACAAAAGTAATGAGAAGCATAGTAGAGACTGTTGAGAGATACCTGGTAAACAGAAACAGCCATGGATCTAGCTCGATCCAGAGGCGAAGAGAAGACAGAGGTGAATCGAAGACGTTGTAAAGGCCCCAAACTTTTGATTGAAGGTCTGATTGTAAGGGTCCCGGCAGGGTTCTTTTTCTGTTCAGTCCGTCATTGACACCTTCATCTTCTTCCTCTTTGATTTTTGGTTCATTTTTTTCTTTTTTACAGAAATTTAGGGATTTCAATTTGGGGTTTAAATTTACTAATCGGATCATAATCGAGTTGTTTTAGGTTTAAGTTAGTTAGTTCTTGGTTAAGTTCTAAAATAAAGAATATTAAACCAAATTTAAACCGATATTTGTCGGTTTTAGTTCACTTTTAAAACTTTGTGTGGTTTCGGGTTTCGATCTTTTTAATTGGGGATAATAAGTTTAGATATTTTAGATGTATGCAATTATGACAAGGTTAAAACATTGTGTACATTTGTTACTATATGATAGTTATGGTGTGGAAATAAGTCGTAAACCCTTGATAGATCTAATAATCATCCTAACAATTATATTGTTTGGCTAATCCATCAATACCATTAATAAACCCTAAACCTAACAAGAGATCTACTCAGACATGATCTTTGTCACAGAAATCATTTATGAATAGAATATATAATAATATAAAGAACCAAGGGAGATCCAGGAGGACTCTGGAGGAGTTCCTCCCTTCTCTCCCAACCCTAGAACAATGAATAAAAGAAAGCTTTTGAATCTCTGTGTAGCCGTCAGCAATGACTTAGAAAACATAGAAATATGTTTTAAGTCGTCCAAGGGCATTCTGGTAATTTGTGATGGTTTTTGGGCTTAAGTCAGTCATAAAACAAGTCGAACCTGTCTTATGGGATTAACGTCGATCGACACTAAGTCTGTGCCGTCGATCGACACTCATTCATCTTCTCGACAGCTTCCTCTCGCAAGGCAGACATACCACTCTCCAGTAAATCAGACATAACTTTAGATCTAACCGTTAGGTAGACCTCAAAACGGTAGAACTAGAAAGCTAACTCAAAGCTCTATCTTATGTCAAATGATAAGCTCAATCTCACCATGGGAAGGTATCCATCCATAGATAAACATCTGATGCATATGCGCAGTTCTACATCTCTAAGAGCTCCAGAATCATCATAGTTCTCCAGAACGTACCTGAACCTGAAAATACTCTAAAACATACTCCAAATACATATAATAGACTATAAATTGGGCTGATATCATGACATAATAGTGGTAAATATCAGGCTCTATCACCAGCCATAAAGAAGATTCCCAGGATGCTTTCTTATCCCCTAAAGCCATCCAAGTTCAAGGAAGATCAAGCATTCAATTCATGCAAAAAGAAGAATAACTCCAACGGCTATATTCTCTCCATGATCAGTCCATTGATTATCTTGTCTTTATTTTCGGTTTAATTTCTTTCCTTGCATTGTGTATGATCGTTTGGTCTTGTCTGGAGTCCCCTAAGAGATCTTATAAAATCTTCAGTCGTCTAAACTCATCTTTGAAAGTAATATGAATTATTCAGTTTCCTAGTTTTGTCAAAACTATTGTTTTAAGCCTTTTGAGTGTGTGTGAAGCAGCTCCAGAGCACCTTGACTTATCAAAGCTCCTTTTCATAGATTCTTGTGGCATCCTCAATCCAATAACATATCAATTCCATTCATTTGCTAAGCTTGAGAATGATACACATCCAACAAGCTCTTCTCCATCCTATCCACTTCGATCATCCACTGTTCTCGCCAAAGAGTGTTGTACGACCAGTTGGCCAGGATTCATCAGTCCAATTCATATCCATCCTCCATCCACTGAGAATTCAGGAGAGTGTTATACAAACAGCCTGCTTGTTCCCACCGTTCATCAACATCATCATCTTCCCCGATTTACCGATCAGACCACCTCCATCGCTCCATATCTTGCCCACTTCATCCATCCGGTCGATCCGGAACCAAGATCCTTCTTGGCTCATGCAATATCTATTATCAGAGCTCAAGCTCCTGAATCAGGTTCATTCTATCCTTGCATCATTCATCTTGCTTAAATTTGTTTTCATCATAAATCGAAAATCCATAAAAATTGTCTTTTGTTTCAAGTTTTGTTTTTGCATTTGTATTGTGTCTTTCTGTTCATCCTTTTAAAACCTACAAAAAAAGAAAAGAAAAAGTTGTGTTTGATTCATTAAAATTCAAAAATCCCAAAAGAAAGTGTTGTTTCCTTTTTGTTTTGTTTCCATAATCGAAAATCCCATAAAAAATTGTTATTTTGAATTTGTTTCCTTTTGTTTGCATATCATTCAAAAAAAAATCAAAAAAGTCATTCTAGTTATAGTTTCATACCATATTAGTTGAATCATTTCGTGCATATCATATTGCTGCATTTAAAAAAAAAAACATTTAGGAGCATAATTTATATTATTTGCATATTTTGTGTTTCTTTGCATTTCATCTAAAGAAAATTCAAAAAAAAAAAATCAGTGTTAGTTTTTTCCATTTCATATTTCTTTACATTTGTGCTTATTATCATATCATATAGTTTCATTTCTAGATTACCTTCAGAAACCAACAGAAAATTCATTTTGCGTATTTTACTTCATTTCGGTTCACATTGGCATATTTTCTCGGTTTAGTTTTAACTAGTTTTGCATTATTTCATTGGTTCTTGTTAGACCAGGATTTACCTATTTTCACTTGATCTTTTAGATTGTTTTCAGGAAGAAATGGGAGAGAAATAACACGGCCAAACTCTAGAGGCCATACTGAGCCAACAGTTTGCTGTTTTACAAAGGCTCAAAAATCAGACTGATCTGTTGGAGGAAAGAAACAAGGCACAAGGCCAACGACCACCAAGGAGAGAACATATATTTGGAGATAAACCAGAGGCTGTCTATGTCGAGACAAAGCCACCAGATCCTTTAAGGATCAACCAACTTCTCAAACCCATACTTCACATGTTGTTAGTTCTCGGTTTTATTATAAATCTCTTGTTAATAAAGTTGAGCTTTTTAGATTTTCAGGAAAGAAAGGTTATCTAAGATGAGAGAAAAACCTTGATGAGTGGTTTTACTACAACCAACATCCAGAAAAAGGATAGGTTGTCTTATGCCATTGATCAATTAAAAGATGATGCTTTTAGATGGTGGGTACAAGAAGAGGATGATAGATGGTTCTACAAGAAGACAACCATGAAAACGTGGAGAGCTCTTAAGGAAGTTATGAGGTATGAGTTTGCACCAGATATTACGAACTCTCATATCCAGGAACTATAACCAAGGAGGTATCCAACTCATGGTTTCAAAGAAGCAAGAGAAGCTGTTCTAAAAGAAGGTCAGAGAGGCTTGTCTCGACAAGCCAACTTTCAGCCAAACCAGGGACACACCATTGTCCCTTGCTTAGAGACGGAGAGTGCCATCCTAGGGGCCATGGAGATGAGTAAAGATGTCGGCTAAAACAATTTGATCAGGATCAAAGAAAAATCAGGACAAGCTATTGTACAAGTAAAGGCTAAGGTCAGTCCAATACTTGATAACTTGGTCCACAAATCATATTCCACTTGTATGATGCCCTTGTCTTTGTCAAAAGATAAAAGTGTAGGTCTTGGAGATCCTAAATCTAATGAAGAAGAAGCATCAGAAGTAATTCTTGTGAAGGACCAGAAAAGGCTCATGGCACAATGCAGCCCATATCGCCTAAAGAGGCCATGTCCGGCCCAGACATGTTGTCCAATCCTACCAGCACAGTCCAAGGGATACCGCATGAGAGCGATATGCTTACTGAATTTACAAGGGTGAACCAGAACACGAGCTCAACCAAAATCTACACTACAAGTGGAAACCGAAATCTGCACAAAAGATTGCTCCAAGTGCCAGAAACAGATTGTAGATCAAGTTGGAAGCACAATGCCACAAGTCCAATTCAAGTGAAAGATCAACTTAGTATGGGTCATGGACATTTCTTACTAGCACCCACGTCCTACTGGTCAGATACACACGACCACACTCCACCTGCCCAGGAGAAGATTCCAAATATTATTCTAAGTCCAATGAGTGGATACAAGCCAAACAAAGAACATGAAGTTACTTCTGCCACAGCTAAGTTTAATTGTTCTTTGTTTTCATCAGCTTAAAAGATTCTTTCAATTGGTATATAACACTTGTCTTTGCCGAGGTGTTTTTATCAAGGGATAAGACCAGAAAAGGACATTCAATCCGTGATAAAATCTTCAAAGAAGAAGCCTCAGCCATGAAATCAAGAGATGCTGTCCAGAAACAAGATCAAAGAGATGCTGCATCAATTTCACTCAAATTCAGTCTCATTAATGTAAGTTTCTCTGATCTTAAAGTATCCATGAGACTTGAATATCCAGACATAATGCACTTGTATTTGCCAGAAAGTTTTGATCCAGGAATAAGACAAGAAGAAGGTCATACCAACCAAGATCAAAAGTTGCAAGAAAGGCAGCCATCAAACTAAACATGTCCAGAGAAGAATATCAATATTCATCATGCTGATGCACCCAAGGTAAATTCAACCATAACACATTATGTTTATGAGATTCCGGTATTGGATATAATTCACTTGGTTTTTGTCCAAAATGTTGAGAATTTTTCAGGTTGCAAAGAAGACATCTTCAAAGAAATCCCACCAGATAGTTCTTTTGTTGCTTGGAGAATCAACCCCAAAGATGGTCAAGAACGAGGCTAGAAAAAGTTTTAGGGACCATAAACTCCAGAAAAGATTCACTGACCATGGCAAAATCAAAGGCATAATCATGTCCTATCTTCTCAAAGAAGAACCACTTGATCCACAATCCATCCACAAGCCAAAACAATACCTATGTAAGACTTTAGAATCTCAAAACAGAATGAAAGCTGACTTGCTCTATCTTGTTGCAGGTTATCCAGTTTCAAGGTTGAAACTTTGTCAAGGGGGAGGGTATGATGCAGACATAAAATTATCAGTTCAACCGAAGGTTCACCAAACAGCCCAAACCAACCACCTAAGAAGTACCAGCGACATAGGTCCATTATAAGGAGTATATCTCGACAACCAGAAGACTTTTGGGAATGAAACCAATTTTAATGGGTTCTACACTAAAGAAGAAGTCCATATCAATTGTAATTTCCATAAAATATTAATATACCAAGAAGTTATGAATTTTACAAGTCAGGTCATCTTCTCAGCATCCAATGGGCCAGCCTAGCCATACTTTGGTCCAAGCAAGTCCAAACACGAATGGGCATCGACCAAAGTCATTTTCTATGTCAAGGTGGGACTTTTATGAATCCAGATCAATAGGAGCCAATCCTTAAATTCAATCCAACCAGGAGATTCACTTGGTTTGCTTGATTGCCCAAAACCGGCAAAACCGACTTGATTTGGGGAAGCCTTCAACCAATTAGATTTGGTCCGACCCAAACTTATTTGTGGGAACAAAGAGATAATCTAAGCCAACCAGAAGACATCCAAGACGTCCTTAGCTGCACCAGCACCCAGGAAATCAGGCGTATTCTCTTGCAATCATACTTACCATATTTGGAGCAAACCGACATAAATCTCCAACAACTCTTTTCCCTTCAAACAAGGAACGTGATCAGCTCCTATCCAGCCATAAATAAGATTCACAGGATGCTTTCTTATCCCATAAATCCATCCAGGTTCAAGGAAGATCAAGCATTCAATTCATGGACAAAGAAGAATAATTCCAACGGCTATATTCTCTCCATGATCAGTCCATTGACTATCTTGTCTTTATTTTCAGTTTAATTTATTTCCTTGCATTGTTTATGAAAGTTTGGTCTTGTATAGAGTCCCCTAGAAGATCTTATAAAATCTCTAGTCATCCATCATTTGTAAATGACCCATCTTTGAAAGTAATATGAATTATTCAGTTTTTTTTAGTCTCGTCAAAACTATTGTTTTAAGTCTTTTGAGTGTGTGTAAAGCAGCTCCAGAGCACCTTGACTTATTAAGGCTCCTTTCCATAGATTCTTGTGGCGTCCTAAATCCACTAACTTATACATTCCATTCATTTGCTAAGCTTGAGATTGATACACATCTAGCAAGCTTTTCTCCATCCTATCCACTTCGATCATCCACAGTTCTCGCCAAATTGTATCGTACGACCAGTTGGCCAGGATCCATCAGTCCATTTCACGTCCATCCGCCATCCACTGAGCATTCAAGAGAGTGTCGTACAACCAGCCTGCTTGTTCCCACCGTTCATAAACATCATCATTTTCCACGATTTACTGGTCAGACCACCTCCAACGCTCCATATCTCGCCCACTTCATCCATCCGGTCAATTCACAACCAAGATCCTTCTTGGCTCTTGCAAGAAAGTGTGTGAGATTTTTCCTTGGTTTTGTTGAACAACTTGTCAAATTTTGGATAGGTGGGCTTATAAGAAGAAGAACAAAATGTGTTCTGTGTGAAGCTTCTCCTTTTGTTTTGTTGTTCAATCAAGATAGCTTTGTGACGCATCTACCCAATGTATACATACTCTTGCATCTCCAATCCTCTTTGAAACTATACCATTTTGGCTTCAGCAGCCTCAATTACCTCAACTCTTATCATGATACTCGACATCTCTTGATGATAATCCTCCACATTCTTAACTCCTTGAGTTAACTTCCTGATTTTCTGGTGAAGGTCTCGTCTATAATGGTTGGGCACAAACCTCATTCATATCACATCTTTATCTCAAACCAGGATATGTTTTGTGGCTTTCTATTATGTCCCTAGTAATAGTAACTTTTTCCCACCGATTGACGATATATCCTTTGAACTTAGTAGAAGCTAGTTTGACCTTCTTTTCATCAGTGAAGTTTTGGAAATTAAAGACCAACTCAAGCTTCTTCCCCTTTTCAAGATAGCCATCCAGATCATTCTTGTCTTGTAATAGAGGTATTGTAAGCTTAAGGCTGCCTAGATTGTCTTCAGTTTGAGAGTGCTTATTGTTGTGTCTATTGAGTCGTCCATCATGTGATTCCTCGTCATGCTCAACTAATGGATCAGCTTGATTATCTTCTGCTTCTACCAGAGCTCCTCGTCTAGCTCTTATAGGATCTCATCCAATAGCTTTGCTAGCTCCACCTACAGGTTATCATGTACCATGAAGCAAAGAGTTAGTTTGGTAAATCCCGTCAGTATACCCTTGGAGTCTCCTTGTGAGTTGGTCAGCATAGTTTCCAATTGTAGCTGGTTAAGATTGATGTTTTGGATCACAGATTCATCGACAGCTTCTCTTTCTCTCGGTTTATATGACATTGTAATTCTTGAAAATTACTTAGCAAACGATTAAGAAAACAATCCTCTATTCTCTTAGTTCTTTAGGTGACTCTTAAGCAACCCTTAAAGTTCTAATAAATTCAGCAATGAGAAAAGTTCCAACCACCTAAGATATAGAAAACCTAACCCAAAATGTGAATAAGATAGATAGATTGCAAAAATTTTGGTGTCAGACCATATTCCTGATCCAATATCCGATTTTCCTGGATGTTTGACCTGATTTCTACTAGGTCTTTTTGTCACTTTTTAATTCATATTTTTGTTTTGATTGTTTTTTTGTTTTTGGATGGCCCAGCCTGACTATTACAAAAGATAGAAAGACAAGAAAGTGTTTGGATGGATAATTATGATGAAGAAGAAACACAAACCCTAAAACCCTTTCAAATGGTTTAGATACCACTTGATATGCCCTTGGATAGATGGACGGATGACGAATTGATGAGTCTGAAGGCTACTAGCACTTGGATGTTCGGTGGTTTCTTTACACAAGGTAGATGGATGTCCTTGTGTTGTTCCTTACAACAACCCACGAGTGTAACCTCGTTTCAGGTGTTGAGTGGATTCACTTATCATAAGAGTCTCTTTCTTGGTGATTGAAGATGAATTTTCTCGAAAATGAAAGAGAGATCGAGATTGTTAAAAAAAAACTTGTTTGGAAAAGCTAAATATATTATGTGTTTTGCAAAATGTTACAAGACAAACTATTTGAAGAAAAGATATAACTGACCCTAAAACCCTAATCATAGCACTAAGGTGTTTATGAAACTGAAATAAATTCTACATAGGTTTACACATATTCATAATTCTAAGGGGTTTAATTCATTAATCCTAAAATTCTAAATTTTGTATAACCGAGAGGTTAACCAAGTAGTCGGACTTTTCTCTTTTCCATGAGTTAAATGTTCTTCTTGTTGGATAAACTTGATCAAAATCCCAAGTGCATCTTTCAAAGCTTTGGTTCTTAATCTGGTCATTGTCCTAGCTGAATGGACGAGCAGGCCTCTTGTTTTATTGAGTTCTCTTTCTTGGGCCGCAAATGCCTTGTCTCGTCCAACTTCTTTTATATTTATTTAGTGTATATGTACATGTGTAAAATAAAAAAATATATCGTCAACTATTTTTATGAAAAATATATATTAATTTATCCGGTATTATCTAAATATTTTAAACTGAATATAGATAATATCTAATTTCAAATATATATATAAAAAAATTAAATCAGGTTTGTTTAATATTTGATTTTATTAAATATGAATGTTCTAGTTTAAACATGGATAAAATAATCACAACTATAAATTGATATTTAATTAATAAGTCATCATAAATTCATATTTAAAACCTAAAAACAAAATTAAAAAATAATTCTGCCAACTTCATATATGTTTTATAACTGAAATACAATATTAAAATATTCATAATATTTTTTTAAAAAAATAATATAAACGATTTTATTTACTAAAATATTAATAAATAAAAATATTCGCAATTTAAAACAAACAAATCTTCATTTTTTCGAAACTGATTTTCAAATTCAGTATCTTACTATTTTTTATTATATCTAATTAACGTATTTTCAATTTAAATTTTAAATATCTGAATACGTTAATAACTATAGTTTTCACTTCTCGTAATGTCTTATATTAACGCATGCTTAACAATATATAATCAAATAATATATAGTAATTTAGTTAGTGCCAAAATTTTCAAAAATTCCTAAGTAAAACGGTAGTCTCACTATAATAACACACCAAATCTTAGTAAACTTCCTAATGAACTTTGAATTAATTATGGTTTTAAGTGGTAAATTTTTTTGACATATAAAAACTTATAATTTATTAAGAATGAAAAACATAACTAATTGTTTTAATATGAAACATGTGTATTTTGGAAAATATATTTATTAGTCTCTATACAAATATACTAAATAGTATGTTACAAAAACAAATATGAGAAGTTTCCTAAGATATTGAATTTTTTAAAAAATACAAAATAAATATTGAAAATTGAAAGTTATTTTTCTAGGTTACAAAAACAAATATGAAAAATTCCCTAGGTTATTTTCTTTTTAAAAATTATTTTAGTGACAAAAACTTAAAAATGACAATTTGAGAGAATTTCCCAACAAATATACTAATAACATAAAATTTTGCTTACTTGAATATACAAAATTAATATCAACATCCACGATCCAACAACATGAAAAGAGTTAAATATTGATAAATTATCTAAGATAATATTTTTAGTTTATTTTCACAAAATAGCTTTCAAGAAAGAAAATGATGAAAAGAAATTTTATTAATGGGTAAATATATACTTATATCCCTATGATATGTCGAATATCCAGCTACAGGAAGGCTCCGGGGTTCTGGAAAAGAGAAAAATACTTAAACTCGGCAAAAGCGGTTGAGGAGTTGAAAGCAAAAGTTGATGGTCTTTATTCGGATGATGATGTTACAACAAAGGAGATAGGAGCAGCACTAAAGGAACTTATTGAGGCTATTAAGGCCGAGGAAAGGTTCTGGAGACGAAAAAGTAGAGTTTTTTGGCTCATAGAAGGAGATTTGAATACAAAATACTTACATGCTTATACAAAACAGAGAAGAGCCAGAAACAAAATCACAGCTCTATAGAATGTGAATGGGTCTTGGTGGAGGATGAGGAACAACTTGTAGCCATTGCTACTAAGTATTTTAGAGATCTCTTTACATCCTCTAATCCAGAGCTTATAGAAGAGGCCTTGGCAAATGTCTCGGTGACCATTTCAAATAGCCTAAATGAGGAGCTTACATCACAATAACTGAATGGGAAGTGAAACTTGCCTTATTCGCTATGCACCCAGAAAAGGCGCTAGGACCGGATGGTTTTACTGCTCTCTTCTATCATAAATTCTAGGATATTGTCAAAGAGGAGTTAACCCATATGGTTATTGAATTCCTATTTGACAGTATAATGGCAGAGGGTCTCAATGATGCAAACATTTGCTTGATCCCGAAGAAAAAAAAACTAATGAAATATCGCAGTTTCGTCTGATAAGCCTATGCAATGTCAGATATAAGATACTCTCAAAGATCCTATGCTAGAGATTGAAAAAAGTGCTACCTGAAAGAATATCTGAAATCCAGTCAGCCTTTGTTGTGGGTAGACAAATATTTGATAACATCTTAATTGCTTAAGAGATGTTCCATGCTCTTTGCACAGATCCTGGTGGCAAGATCAAACATATGGCAATAAAAATTGTTATGACCAAAGCTTATGACTGGATGGAATGGGAATTTATTGATGATGTCATGAAGAAAATGAGATTCTCGGAACTTTGGAGAAAGTGGATTATGAGATGTGTGTCGTCAGTTAAATACCATGTCCTTTTTAATGGCAACCCAAGAGGAAACATAATTCCTGAACGGGGATTGCGTCAGGGGGATCCTTTGTCCCCTTTCATATTTATCATGTGCACAGAAGTGCTCATTAGCCTTATTAGTCATGCAGAAAGCCAAGGAAAGATAACCAGAATGCGTGTCACACGCGCGTGTCCACCGGTGTCTCACTTACTTTTTGCTGATGATAGCTTATTCTTCTGTAAGGCGGAGACCCGTGAATATGAAGAGGTAGTGAAAGTTCTAGGGACATATGAGAGAGCATATGGCCAATGTATTAATCTTGATAAACCATCCTTACTCTTTGGTAAGAGAGTTCCCGGTCATGTAAATGATGCGATAAAAGCTGTGACAGGGATGTCGAATAAGGGAGGGATGTGAACCTATCTTAGGATACCTGAGGACATTAGTGGCTCCAAGACGAAATTGTTTGCCTTCTTAAAAGAGCGGCTACAACAAAGAGTAAATGGATGGACTGGTAGATGGTTATCAAAAGGAGGGGGAAGAAATACTGATTAAGTCGATTTTACTTGCTCTGCCTACCTATGTAATGTATACTTTGTTACTACCGCTTGAGACTTACATAAACCTGGCTAGTGCTATTGGACAGTTTTGGTGGAGCTCATGCCCACCTAAACACAGTATACACTGGGCCAAATGGGATTACATGTGTAAGCCGGAATGGGTTTCAGAGTGATCCATGAATTTAACTTAGCCTTACTAGGCAAACAGTGTGACACTTATTACAAAACCCAAATTTGTTGGTCGCAAAAGTCCTGAAAGGGAAGTACTTCAAATATAGTTCACCATTGCGAACTAATAAATCAGTAAGAACATTGTATGGGTGGACAAGTATAATGGCAGCAAAATCGTTGATTCAGCTTGGTTCGTGCAACAAAAAGTCTACTAAGGGAATGAAATGAAATAAGAGTTTGGGAGGACCTTTGACTACCTATAGTACCAGCCAGACCAGCCAGGTCCATAGCACCGGTGGTTCATCCGAGATGGCCAGTCAGATAGCTAATCAGTGGAACTCCAACGGAATGTAATGTTGAACTGCTTCAACAATATGTTATCCAAGAGGATATACCTTTGATCCAATCCTTGGCAATAAGCCAAAGTAGTGTTCATAGTGACGATTATTATTGGAGTTACACAAAAATGGGATTTATTCAGTTAAGTATGGATATTGGGTGGCTAGAAATATACTTAACAAAGAAGTTAAACGGCCATTGGCTGAACATAATATCAAAAAGCTTCAAGCACATGAATGGAAGATACGAGCTCCACTGAAACTTAAGCACTATATGTGGGAGGTAATCTCGGGACAACTAGCAGTGACGAGCAATTTGACACACCGTCATATGCGATGTGATAATTACTGCCCATGATGTGGTGCAGATGGTGAGACTATCAATCATGCAATTTTTGAATGTCTCCCAGCTCTTCAGACATGGGCCCGCACAACAACTCCTACGCCACCATTGATTTTCCCAACTAATAGTCACTTCTCGAATGTAGACTATCTGTTCTGGAAGATGAATGATATTGAGGATCCAGATTTAGATAAAGACCCATATCCGTGGATTATATGGTACATTTGGAAAGTGCTTAATGGTAAACTGTTTAGAGGCATTGACAGAGACCCTTTGGAAACTGTCAGAATAGCTGAGTCTGAATGCTTAGCGTGGTTTGATGCAAATCAAAAGGTGGAAACACAATCACATCCTCATCAGCCTCCTCAAGTTGTCACAACTGAGGTATGCAAGATAGACGGTTCATGGAAATTATACTCATTTTTCAGTGGGTGTGGCTGGGCATTGACAAACTCTATAGGAGAAAATCAACTCTTAGACCATCATTATCCCCGGTCTCTTAACCGGGGTTCTTAGCTTTGGATAAGAGATGGTTCTTAGTTTTTCTTAATTTTTAACCAAGAAAAACTAAGAATTGTCTCTTAAATAAGAGATATAAGAGCCGTCTCTTAACCGAAAAATGTAAAAAAAAATAAATATCAAATCATGAGTTAAGTACCCTGGTTAAGAGACCGGAGATAATGATGCCCTTAGGTGCCAAGAACCAAGTGCCCAAAATTTCACCTATTCACTCGGAGATGGAATCTCTTCTTTGGGCGATGGAATTTATGTCTCAACTCTCACTATGCCAAGCTTTTGGGACATACTCCAAGGAACTGGTTTCGATGGTCCACGACCCTGAGGGAAGGCCTAACTTTTCAATAGATGCGAAGGAACTGGAAGAACTGAAAAGAAGGCTATCAGAGTTCTCGATTAGATTTATTCCTCGAACTGATAATTCTTGTTCTGATTCATTAGCTAAGATAGCAAGATCTTTTCATAGGAGTATGTACCACATTGGTTGTTATATTCCGATCTGGTTTCTCAGACCACCCAAGTTTGGATAATAGAATAGTCGTTTGATGAAAAAAATCAAGATTTAGGGTTTAGAATTAAGGGGTGACGTTTTGAGATTGTAATTTAAAATTTTTAAAAATAAAAAATAAAGTTTTAAAAATAGTTTCAAAAAGTATTTTTAAAATTTTAAAAGAAAATTTGATAAAAAAATTGAAAAGTTTTTCTCGAAAAATATTTTTTTATAAAGGTGTTCGAATTTGAAAACATATAATTCAAAACTATAAATAAAAAATTATTTTTTAATTTTATTTTTTATTTTTTATATATTTTTTATATATAGGATATAAGAGTCTTTTTGCCTATTTAATAAAATATTTTAATCATTTTTCTTTTTGTGATAAAAACTTAAAAATAAGATATTTGAAAGAATTATCTTTAAATATTTGATCAATCTTAAATTTAATCTATAGAAAATGAAAAAATACCCGATCAATTTGTAGACAAACATTTAGAAATGAACTATTTGATAGAACTAGTGGCATAGCCTCCGCGCAAACGCGGGGATGTTAAAGATATGTGTTGTTGTAGTTTAAAATGTTATAAGAGATGAAGTTAAGTGGTTTGCTTAGTATAGTCGTGGTGATTATCATAAAAGATGTATAAGAAGAAAAGAAGAGATGTCTAAATTCATATTAATGCACTTGTATAATGTTTGATATTCCATTTAACTGGAACTGCAAATGAAGATAGTGAATGCAAAGGGGACATATATCTCAATACTTCATGTTTACTGGTGGAGTTGGCCAATAAGTTTAGTCGCAGTATGAGACTCCACATCCCTCCAGCTATCCTTGTAAACATTCTTGACAAGTTAGGTCTCTAAAAGGTTCAAGGTTTTAGAGCCGTTCCTAGTTTTGACAAGAACAAATAAATAAAAAATTATCGTTCTAGATATAGATCTTTTTCTTAATAGTACGTTTTTTTTATGTGTGATCTCTTCTTAATAGTATGTTTTGTCTCAAAAGTTATAAATTTGGTTGTTTTGAAATAGAGGACGTGGTTGTTATTGAGTCATTGTTTTCCTGCAAACATAGATTGATGTGTCTGGTTTCTATTAATTATGATTAAAATAAAATATTAATACATCTGAAGAAATGTTCTTGTCAACCATTGCCACTTATGTCGGACCATTTTCAGGAATACATACATGAAACATGGTTAGTTGAAAGCAAGCAAGATTGCATTAGGTGTGAAATAATTTATTACAAAGGGATCAAATGAAATACAATATAATAGATCTTTTTATCGAGGGACTTAAAAGTGTTACAAAACTTTTTTTTTCAGTTTGAGGACGGCCATGAAAGCTTCTCGAGGTACATCATCTCTACCTATGGCTTTCATTCTCTTATTACTTGTCGCCTTCTTTACACCATTCACATCGAATTTTCATAGAAAATAGAAGTAAAAAAATCATTTTTCCCTTCTTACTTTACAACTACAGTGACATTGTGATTAACACATCGGTTGCAGCGGAGAGATACATGAGGTCTGTCTAGTTTTTTGCTGCAGCGAGTGGAAGAGACATAGTACCAGCCATTTTGGCTCAACCAGCCATTTTTGCTTCTGATTTACAGATAGGGCAATGTTCTTCACAATCAGCCATTTCTCCAAGCGTTCAGCATGATATTAATTCCCACAATCCAAAGTAGCAATCTTTTCTTCATTCTTGAAGCTTTCCTGTAAAAAACAAATTAAGACATCTCTTAAAACCCAAGCATGTGCAGCCTTTAAAAGCTTCTTTGATCTTTGGCTATATTTTGTTACCTGACATATGGTGCAAGGTTCAGTCTCTCTATCTTTAGTTTGTGGAGACGAGGATGATTCTTCTGCAAGGTTGATTACAAAACATGTTCTTGTTTTCAGATGGTTCTTAACATCTTCCTCTAGCAAACCAGTGTTTACAGTTCCAATCCGCTCACTCAATGCAAGAAGCTCCTGTTCAGACCAATGGGCTATCAAATCAGTTTCAATAAAAACATAAACGTGATCACAGAAAACTACATTGTGAGTTTCGCAAGCTCATTCTGAAGACAGACAACTTGCAGCTGCTAAATACATAACTATGATAACAACATGGTAAAGAGTAATGAATGGCTCACCTCGTAAGACATTTCCTCAATGTCCAAACGCATATCTCGATGATGATTTCCAATCGAGGAGGAGTAGAGTGATTCCCATGCTCTTTCATGACTCTTTCTTCCTTTGTCAGATATGAATTGGCAGATTCATGACCTTCTTTAGATCTTAAAATCATAGCAGTAACAGCTTTCTTAGTCTTCATCTGAATGAAGAATAAAGCATTTGACATCCAAGTAAGTTGAACCACAAAATATATCAATCATGAGAGTATATGAAGTTTATATATTGAACTTGAACTTACACTGGCGGCCTGAGTAGCAGCCTTAATTTCTTTTGCTTCCACGACATCCTTTTTCTCGGGGTTGGCTTTTTGGGTCTCACCTTCTCTCCCATTTCTAGCAAAGCACACTAACTCAGTTAAGAAAAATCAAGTTCTTTAACCAACCAAAAAATGCAAAAAAGAGATATACTTTTGTGATATCATCCATTTTCTCAAGAAGAAACTCAAAGTAGAGTTGGGTCTGAGTCAAGAGCTCATCCAGTTTAGTAAACTTGGTTTCATTCAGATCAGAAGCTTCACCAGACGCAGCACATTTGGATTTCTCATCATCTTCCTGAGCCATAGCCTCAGAAATAAGAGACCAATCTCCATTATCGGCTAAAAGTATCTCTTTCTCTAGAAGAGTCTCCTCACAGTTTTCCTTCTAGAGTCAGAAACAGGGCTCAAGTCAGGTAGTGAAAAGTAATACCCATTTACATAGAAAAAAAAATCAAAGAAAACGCCGAAACTCTTAACAATCCAGAACAGGTGAAACCCGGAACAAACCTCTTCACCAAGAACGGAAGTCGTTGAATCGGCAGAAACATCTTTCTCCGTTTTCCCATCACTGGCCATTACAGAAGCCCTAAGAATCGAAAATGAAAAACGAAAAAAGCAAAGATTTAGATCATCAGATTTTTACAAATCAAAGATCTAAGGAAAAAACGCATATCGTTACAATACCTTCTCATCAAGGAGGAGGAGAGTGATTCCCATAAATTTACCATGCTTCTTTATGTTTTTCGAGTCCCAAAAACGGAGCAGACGACAAACAATTAACTGGACAGATCTACCGAGTCGGAGAGCATCAAAGGCTGATTGCGCGAGAACATCATTGGAGGAAGCAATATTTGAGATTCTTTCTACGCTTTAAAAAATTATAGACTGACAGTGGCTCTGAAGATCAATCATGCTTTCAACCCCTTAATATATATAGATTTCATGTGAAGAAACCGAAGAGACGACATCGTACAATTATTCTCGAATTAAAAGAAAGACATTGAACCTAAGGGAAGGGGAAAAGCAAAACGAAAGGGAATGTAAAGAGATTGAGAAGAGTAACGAGTTTTCCAGATTGTGAAAACCAGAAACAGCGAGGTTAGGTTCTGTAAGGAGGTAAGCAACCCTAATCCGAAGGCAGAGTTTTATTCATTTATGAAATAAACGCGGAAGACACAAATCAGACCAAACTGAAATCATATTCGAAACTAAACCAGACCAAACTATAAATCTATTTGCCCAAAATAAACCGGAAATAAATGGGACTCACAAACTTAAAGGAATGCACACGTGGATGGCTTAAGAGAACAGAAAACTGTGGCATTATATATATGATTGTCCTTAAATATTCGATCAATCTCAAAATTTAATGTGTAAAAAATAGAAAAATACCTAGGTCTGGGCAAATTATCCGGATCCGAAGTTCCGAACCGGATCCGATCCGAATTTTAAGGTACCGAACCGAACCCGATCCGACGTAGATATCCGAACGGTACCTAATTTTCTATATCCGAAGAACCGGATCCGAACCCGATCCGAACCCGAAAATTACGGGTATCCGAAAATATCCGAAGTACAAATATATATCTACAAATATTAGTTATATTGATACTTATAATAATAATAATATTGAAAATTATAATAATATTTTAAATATATTAGTTATTTTCGATAATTTATATACTTTAGTTACTTTTGGATATTCTTGTATATGTTTGGATATAAAAAAGCAGATTTTAATCGGATATTTCGGATTAGAAACATGTATTTTTGGTTATGATCGGGTAAAATTAAGTCAATCCAAACCGGAACCGAATTTTTTTCGGTTCTTTCGGATATACCCGATAATATCCGGATCCGGCAAGTACCGAATCGAACCCGAACCGAAATTTATAATTATTCGAACGGTACCAATTTTCCTATATCCAAATTATCTGAAATCCGAAATACTCGATCCGAACCCGATCCGGTACCCGAATGCCCAGCCCTAAAAATACCTAATCAATTTCTAGTTTACTATTACCATTACCATTTAGACCCAGAGTGTTGTGAGAGCTAGGCCTGAGCATAAAAACCGTAATCCAAAATCGGAATCGAATTTAAACTGGAAAACTTGATTCGTCCCTAGTCTAAAATGTAAAAAATACTTGAATGGGTCTTGTAAGGTGGTACAAAACAAATCTGAACCCGAAGTGTTATTAACCAAACCCAAACGGGTAATCCGAAGAACCGAAGAAACGAAAAAATATCCAAAGAAACTGAACCAAATGTCCAAACTATTGTACAATATAATTATATGAAACATAAATATATACTTCAAATATTCAATTTCATAATTTTGATATGGTATCTAACAATAAATATATACAATCAAAATAAGTATCTTAAATATTTAATTATATAAATAAATATGTCTTTCTTATGTTTTGCTTTTAAATTTCAGATTTTATTTCAGGTATATCAAACCGATCTGATATAACCCGAATTCGAATAATATATGGTTACGTTATAGATTGTAGGATGTGATACAAAACCGATCCGAACCCGATATATTATATCTAAATCCGATCTGTACTAGAATGGGACCTAAAAAATATTATAAAAATAACCCAAATCTGAAAAATCCGATTCTGAACACCAATGGATATCCACACGAACGCCCAGGCCTAACTGAGAGCCCTTTTTCATCTCTTACTCCTTCTGCAACCTATCGACAGATTCACCTTGTCGGTAACAGGGATTCTTCTCATGGCGTTCGAAGCATTTCCTCCTTTAATCGCCGATCAGCTCCACTACTTACTCAACCACTCTCCTGATTCTATCAAGGTAAACATCATCACTTATTCCACTAGATTCATCTTCCAATCCTCTGTTCGTCGTTCTCTATTCGAAAAATTAGGGTTCCTAGGCCGTAACTAAACCTAAATTATCTTTTCAACGATTTGTAGATCAAAAATGTCCGGTCGGGTAACAGGTTCAATCCCAGAATCCTCGATCGTTTTACTTTAGTCATACCTTACTGTCTGGACACGATCAAATGTAAGTGTTTTCTTCTTCTCAATTGCAATGTTTTCTGTAATATTACACAACGTTTTTGTTTCGTTTTTGTGGCAGGGGATGTTATTTACAATTCAGAGTATCCAGCAGCTCCTCCTGATTTCATATTTGGGCCAGACGATGAGGATTTTATGCCTTGTAGCAGCACTATTACTCCTGTTGATTCATTACTAGAGAAGGCTTTGTCTGAGTGGAACAACCAGGACTCGACACTGCTACTTGTTCTCATTCAAGGATTGAGGTTGTTTCATCAAAAGCTTTGTCCGCATGTTTTTTTTCTTTCTTTCTTTCTTTCTATATACCCATGATTCGATGAACTTTGAGTAGAACTCTCAGCAGTTATCTGGCAATCTTACCAATCGGGTTTTCTACAAAATTCTGAATGTTCTCCGCATCAATAACCATTCAAGGTACTTCCTTAGCTCACTAACAGGACATGTCCAAGTAATGAAGCATCAGTGAATTACTAGAAGCTACGGAAGATATTAGCTTTCTTAGTATTTGATTGTAGAGGAAGGTTAGCAGATCCGGGGAACTCTCAGAATTTTCCAGAGGAGAATCTAATTGTTGCCAGACTGCCATAGCTGAGACATAAGAACCATGGGAGTTCTACTCCAAAAGGCATCATCAAATCTGGGTAGTATTGAGGTTGCTTTCAGGTGGCTCAGTCCAACTTGTTTTCTCTACAGGGATCAATATGTGGCCTACCAACGAAAGCGAGTGGGTCAAGTTGATGATGATCGTGTCAAGTTTGAAATTAGCACTGTTTTAACTCGCAAGGTATTATGCGAGTAATTAGTTATATATTAGGAATCATAATCTGTTTTTTTTTCCTGTCTTCCACTTGCATTTACACCTTCATACTGATGGAAAACTATAACCTTTTGGTGTTACATTGTCTGAGTATCTAATTCCGCTTAAAGAATAGAGATACGTTTCTCAGGTCATGTTGAACAATAGGCTTGGATCAGTTATATCTCTAATGGTGGATTGAAACGTAACTTTGTTTTCGTTTCAGAATTTGTTTTGGCGGAAAACCATTTTGGATAAATCATCTCATAGTTATCAATGTTGAACAATAGGCTTGGATCAGTTATGTCTCTAATGGATAAATCATCTCATAGTTCTCAATGTTGATGCTCTTCTTGTTTTCCTTTTCTCAGGGAATTGAAATGCAAATGACTTCAGGAGCTGACAAGGTATTTATATATGTCAAGAATCTTGATCGTTCTTAGTGAAGACAGCGCATTGTAAGCATGTGACTTTCCATTATCTTTAACTTTTAATGTAGCCAGAGGAAGTCAAGTTTGCAGTACCTCTTGTAATGGATATGAACATAAACAAACTTGTTGTTGGGTGCCCTTGGAAGAATGAGCAGAAAATTTATCTTCAGGTCTCGTTATCCCATTCTTCACTCTTTAATTGTTAGCATCTTGTTGATAATCTAGTTGTGAATGCAGGTGGTATACCCGATTCTTCGAAAGTATGAATCAAAACCTTCGTCACCTCGTCTGAAATTAGTATCATCTTCTGATTTAAAAGCGCTTTTCTCTGTTGAGGATGTTAAACTTCCTCCATGGATGGATGGGATGTAAGCTACACCTGTACAAAAAAAATTCAGTCTACCTGCATACCATGGATGTATTGATCTCTAAACTGAAAACCCTGTGCTTTTTCTAATTTGCAGGTGCTTAGCTGAATATCTTCCCCATCTCGAAGAAACCATTGAGAGACAAGTTAGTTCCTACTAAATCTTCTTCGCATAAAGATATATGTGTAATTTGTTGGTATCAAGGTCTTATCAATCTTACTTTCTAGATCCTGGAAGCTGTTTCTGCAATTGTTGTAAGGAGGAGTTTTGTTGAGGCATTGACTCTTTTTCTTGGAAGACCTCTTGAAGCGGATCCTGTAAGTATTTCTTGGCATATCTTTAAATTGATTTCGTAGATTCTCAGATTTTCTTCTTATTATTGGTTTTCTTGCTAGACCTTTTGCCGTAAGGCATCGTTCCTTGCTGCCTCGGGACCATTTCCATTCGTGGTAAGTCTATCACTCCTCAGGGCTTCAATACAAGTAGATTTTGATTCAGTTGAGTTTATCAAAGCTTGTCTCTAGAGAATTCCCAGTTCCACAATAAATATGAAGTCAGCACTGGATTTTGGCGTTTGATGTAGGTTCATTTCTTCTTTCCAACTCAATTTCCAAAGCTGCAACCAGCTCTCATGCTCCAAAGTTGCCAGGTATGAAAAAGCAATCTGGAAACGAGCCAAACAAAAGTTGTTGGGTTTCTTTTTTTCTTAGGTATAATGAATGGATAAGTTTTTAACATGCAGCATTTAAACCAATTGAGTGAGCCGGTAAAATTAAACCTCCTCACCGACTACCCATGGAGTCCAAGGTGGGAAGTGGGGCGCATGGCTGAACGATTGTGGTGAGTCTCCCTTAGATGTCACATTAACTGATTCTCCTTGTTAACATTCAAAGCTTTTTTACTTTATGCAGTGACTTCCTAACCGATGAAGCTGTCAACTTCAAAAAATATTGTAACGAAGCTCTGCTCCAACATTAGAGAGTCCCTAAACTGGGCTCTTTTTTTTTCTCTTTTATAATGTTTGCTATATATCTCCGGTTATGTTAACTCTAACGGAATCCTTTTTGTACTTCCATGAAAATATTGAATGACAATTGAAACCGTTTCTTCTCAGTTTTAACATTTTTTGGGGGAAAAATGTTTATTAAATCATTAACTTTCAAAATCACTTATTTTTGGAACTAATAACATGCATAAAATAATTTTTAAAATGGAGAATTTACTTAATAATCAAAGTTGAAAAGGAAATGAAGTGCATGCCACTGATTTTGACGTTATTCAATTGATAACATTTACATCTCATTTCATTCGGTTCTGCTTTTTAGCACAGCAAGTTCCCGGTGAAGCAAGAGAAATTAACAACGTGGGCGTACGAGGGAGAATCGTGAGACGTCACCTAATTATATACCATGGACGATGTGGATAAAATATAATTGTTTATAGTATATTCTACATTTCATTAACTATCTTACACTACACCCAAATAATGTATAAAAGTTATTTTCCTTTGTAAACCCATGAATGCACATTTTGTAGGGGTTGGAAGGTAAATATGCTCCATTCTATTTAGACTACATAGTATAGAAAACGATCATGGACGATATCTTGTATGACATGACATATAACATACAACTATCATGCACTAGTAGGAAAAAGTAGCAAGCCATGTGACTTGAGATTCACCATGCACTGTTAAAAAATAAGGCTGACAGTCAAGCCACGTTACATACATAACTAGCTCATACCTTTCCCAATGTAAGGTTTAAATTCCATTCAAATATTCCATTTACTTACGTATGCATCGCATCAGCTATGCTATCAATGTAGTATAGTAGGGTAACCAAATTTTAGGTGGAAAGTATTCACAAAACCCCATCACAACCGGTAAGTAATATACTCTAACTATAAATTGTTTTCCTTTTTCAACCCATGTTGCAATATTTATTTGGTTTGGAAGTTGCATATGATCCATGTCATACAATCAAATAGTATAGTATTCACAAAGGATAACCAAATTTTAGGTTGAAAGTATTCACAAAACCCCATCACAACCGGTAAGTAATATACTCTAACTCCCACTTAGCAAATCTAAACCCTAGTTAGGGATATATAAACCCAAATACCCTCTATAAATTGTTTTCCTTTTCCAACCCATGTTGCAATATTTATTTGGTTTGAAACTTGCATATGATCCATTCCATACAATCGAATAATATAGTATTCGCGAATATAGAATAATGTGGCTGAGGTGTCATATGGTATACAACTATCATACATGAGTATAAACTATGAAAGGGAAGCGAGACACTGTAAATTTACCATGCAATGTGTTACAAGATGACAGAGCCAAGCCACGTGCCAGACAAAGTTACCGCATATATTTTCACTGTGTGTTGTAAATTTGTGGACAAGAATAGAACTCTTGAGCAATAAATGGTATATTCCATTACCTTCTACCAATTACTCCATCTCTAAAGCAATTAAGGAAAAAACACAGTGAAGAACTTAACTCCAGGGAAGAAGTAAATGCTGGGTAGATTCGCTCAGGTAATTTCCAACTACTCAGATTCTAATTAATGTAGTATATGACTAACATCAAACTTTCGTCCCCTCAGGCTTACGATTCCATAAGAGTAAACAGAATAGTCAAATATGATCGTAATGTGTAATGTATGTACGGTTGCTATTATTGCAGATGGAAGGGCAAGATAAAGTGCTGGTTGTACCAAGCACGTGGCTTCGTGATCCAGACAAATGATGGATCTTCGAACCAAACATACTTGCAAAAACGGAGCATTACATCACACTGCATACCAACATGAAACGGATGGAGTTGCTTACAGCAGTGAGGGAACGATTAGAAGTTATAGGGAAGGATGTAACAATTAAACTTCCGTACCAGTACCCCGAGTGGATTTCAGTTGACGATGGCGAGCTGCAAATGCTCCAAGTGAGACAAGAAAATCTGATCCACACATGCACTATCGACATGAGAAGGAACTACCACAAACTTGCGACGTCACAAGTGATAGGAGAGCTATTGCAGTCTCGCTTTGTTGGTATTAAGAGGGGACCATCTGCTGCCACAGTGAGAAAAATATTGTTAGATGAGTTCCATGTAAACGTCTCATACTGGATAGCATGGAGAGCGAGGGAGCTTGCAATGGAGCATTTGATGGGAACCATGGTTGGAAGCTATGCACTGATACCCACTTATTTGGCACTATTGCAGGCATCCAATGAAGGGACGCTGGGTTATCTGGATCAGACTGCTGACCAAGAAGGAGGGGTAAGATTAAAATATTGTTTCGTAGCTTACGGAGCTTTGATAAACGGATACTCGGCTATGCGAAAAGTTGTAGTGGTTGTTGGGACATCATTGAAAGGAAAGTATGGTGGTTGTCTGCTGTCGGCTGCAGCACAGGATGGAAATTTTCAAATATTTCCCCTTTCTTTTGCCATTGTTGATAGTGAGAATGACCTTGCATGGGAGTTGTTCTTCGAAAAGTTGAGAAACTTCGTCATTGATATGGAGGAACTGGTTTTCATATCTGATCGACATGCGAGTATTAACACTGGCTTACGAAAGGTAAATAAAACTTTCTAAAGAGACCATATTATCTACATATTCTATTATATTTTCAAAATAGCAGCAAGTAGAACAAAAAAAACTATATTTCTTATTTAGTTTCTACTCCATTTCCTAGTTTACTAACTAAGTGACCAACGGATAATCGTAGGTCTACCAAGCAGCCCATCACGTCGCATGCGTTGTCCATCTTTGGCGCAACGTTAAGGCAGCATTTAAGACAAAAAGGCTAGCGAATCTGATGTCAGAAGCTGCTAGATCATTCACCGTGACTGAGTTCAATAAGAAGTTTATCGAGATTCAGAGAATCAACCCAACGTGTGCTGCCTATTTGGTTGATATAGGTGTCTATTCTATTATTTTATGAGACTGTAATATAGAATACTATTTCTTTGAGATACAAGTAATCATAATGTTTGCAGGCTTTGACCAATGGACGAGATCGCACTTCAATGGGCAAAGGTATAACATAATGGATTCCAACATAGCTGAGTCATGGAATGTTGTTATCAAGGAAGCAAGGGAATATCCACTTATAACCATGTTTGAGTATATACGGATCACCGTGATGACATGGCTAGCGGTGCGTCGAGCTAGAGCAAATAGAGAGACAGGGACGTTGACCCCAAATGTGAGGAAGCTCGTGGAGGAAAACTACGACCTCTCCACTGATCTAGCAGTCCGCGACATAGGCGACCTCGAGTTCCAAGTTCAGGCACCCAGCGGGGAGTGCTTTACAGTCAACTTATCACCTGGGACTTGCTCTTCTCGTGATTATGACTTAATTGGTATACCTTGTATCCATGCTCTTGCAGCTGCATCTAGACTCGGGTTTCCATAAGATGTTTTGGTTGCCCCTGCGTACTTTGTTCCCACATGGAGACTTGGGTTTATTGGTAAAATTTACCCCGTACCATCAGTGGGTGGAATTGAGATAGGATCAGGAACAACAACTGAGCTACTGCCACCAGTTGTACGTAGACCACCTGGGCGTCCTCGTAAAATCCGAATCCTTTCACGTGGGGAGTTTAAGGTAAGGAGAACAGTTTAATGTGGAGTGTTATTTACGTACTATGTTATGTACGTAGTATAGACATAGTGTTCTACGCATCAATCTTTATATAGAATAGTCATAACTACATTGATATGATATATACTCGATATAGTATGGTTCTAACTACGAGGTTGCAAATATATATGCAGAAATCAGGAAAATCTGCAATCCGGAAATGCAAACGCTGTGGCCATCCAAGACACAACAAGGCATCATGCCGACACCCAATATGATAACTTAAGCTTATGGAGATGGCATCTGAAGGAACAAGTTCGAAGAATTGTTTTGTGAACTAGGTGAATAAGAAGAAGCTCATAGCGTCTACGGACTGGGCATGTATAGGAAGTTGAATGGGTAAGTATTGCCTTTTGGACCTGAATACAAACATATATGCATAAATGACATATATCGATGTATTTGGGCTGTATATACTAATGTTATATAAACCCCAATGTAAACATAACCGATGTGTTTGTTGTACGGAACACCCGCAAACCTTCTATTTTGTGTTAAATGAAAATATGCCATCATCCATTTCATTTGCTTATATTTCGATATTACGTATACTTGCTTAGCTGACCAAGATATAACGTGTTATGTAACACGATAAATAACATATGCAGTCAACTGACATAGGTTACTTCGACTAAGTTAATTTGATTTAACCACATTATACTAATCTAGTGATAAATGCTATTCTATTTTCTTCCATTCCATTATAGTTACTTCAATGCCATTCCATTTCACCCCATTTTATTACATTCAGGTCCAAGTCTGGATTACTTGATCTGCTACAGTTCCATTCGTTGTTATGTTACAATGTATTAGTTCACTTACATTGTCTAACTTGTCAACCTAACTATGTTCCATCTTCACCCATCCACTGAATAGGACAAGTGACTTACTAATACAAGTGAACTATGGACTGGCCACGTAAGGTAATTTGATACGAGAACACTATTTTGTGTAATGATATAGGGCTACAATATTCATATCCATTCCATTCTATTGCTAAACTTGTTAGCCGACTAAGGGAAGTTGACATT
Source organism: Sinapis alba (assembly GCA_012274485.2). NCBI lineage: Eukaryota > Viridiplantae > Streptophyta > Magnoliopsida > Brassicales > Brassicaceae > Sinapis > Sinapis alba. The sequence continues at coordinate 149,302 of MU105734.1, read as the reverse complement.
ATACCATTATATTCATGTCATCAACATGTTATTATTCCATTCTATTTTTGCCAAACTGATTTGCATTTGTACTAGAAACTAAGCGTCTGATAGCAATACAAACAACAAAGATTTTATAAGTTTAGACTTGGGTCTGACAAACATCATAACATATATTTTACATAAACCAAAATGCAAACATAGAGGTAAAACACATGCAACTACGCCTCCGAGAGGAACCCGCCTTACACAAAGAGAACAAGGGCTACCACAGCCGAGTACTCTATTCAAAAACATTAGCAGTTCAGATGTATGAAAACTTTATACAAACATAACTCATAGATGATATGAGGTGCAAATACCTGGGTGCTCAACAAGTAGTGGTATATCGAGACGCAATATGGGTAGGGGAAGGTAGTCAAGTTCTTCCGCACGGGTTGTTAGACAATACCTCGATATCAGATGAGGCAACAAAATCGATATGGGGGTGAGGACAGAATTCACAGCAAACTCAGAGGGACACGCGGGGTTTGAGTCAACCACATAAATTACCCACATCTTGAGGTCTACTATAACCCCAACCCAGTGGGTGTCTCTGATAAGTACTGGACTGTAGAGGTAATCAACTTTTGTAAACCACTGGGGTCGGTACATAAACTGGCCACGGAGAGCAGGGGAGAAACTGAAGTCCGCCTTGGTTGTGGTGGCTTCAAACCCGGGAAAGTGCCGAAGTAGCTCCGGAAAGAATGATTCAGGGAGGAAGTCAAACCTAGCATCTGTAAGGCTATCACGTCGCGTGTGGATGGAAGATATAACCCGATCAACAACCTAATCCATAAACAAGAACAAAATTAAATAAATAAAACTATCACTGTGAAAGCGGAAATAAATTTGCAGCATTACATACTTGGGCAGTAGGAACAGTTGTACACTGGAAGACATCAAGCAACGCAACAATAGGAAAGTTAGACTCGCTTGCGCTTGGTTGACATCTGGACAAATAGGAGATCAAAGAGCCTTAATAAACTGGCCCTTCATAGTATGTAATGGCCAGATACCAAAATGGTATAGACTGCATAGTCTCATATAGAATAAACATCTAAATAGAATATAATGAAATAAGATAGTTCCAATCAGAATACATACTTAGCCTCTTCCATTTCTTCAAGGAATGATGCTCTTGTAGTTGGAGTTGGAGGCACAAAGGGTGCAAAACCAGCAATAAGCCCAACAAGGTCCGCAGACGAAGGTGGCTTTGGATGGGACACAGATTTCCCACCCCCCATCTCAGCAGGTGCATCGGCTGCACCAGCTGATACAGCATCACCGTTTGTGTCCTTGTTGTCCCGGTCAGCAGGGATACCGGAAATGTCAACACGACGGCACACTTTCTTCGTTACATTTTTCTTACGTGTTGTTGTCGCTGGGGGAGTATATCTTTGGGGACTCGTACGCAGATGTTTACTACAACGTCTGAACCCATCAGCCGGACCACTCTGGGAGATGCTGGCGGGCGGCCAACCTATTAAATGCCACACAATTCATTACACCCACGATTAGAACCCAACACAAACAATATCTGAGATCTTGGTGAGGAGATTTACCTTCTCTTCGTTGCCCTTATGTTTCTTCCCAGCGACTCCATCAGTAGAACCCGCAACGGCAACCCCAACAGGCTTATAAAATAAGTGTACTTAGTGTTTTATATTCAAATCCGTCCAAATATTGAATCAACCATACCTGAACACATCCAGTTAGCGTTGTAATAGGGCCCCCCGAAGCTGATGAAAATGGATTCACCTGATAAAAAAATTTACATTAGTGTTATGAATTTCTATAGTATTGTTAGTGGGGTTAGTTGTACTTACTTTAGCATCGCTAGCAGTCCCATCACTGCGCACAATTTGTTTACTAAAACGTAGAAACCCATTGTAATGACCCTCACGAACGGGTATAATTTTGGTCGAGAATATTCTGAAAAATCAGATTTGAGTTTAATCGATCATAATTAAAAAATAATAATAATAATAAAAATCAAACTAATGAATTAATGGATTGACGGGATTATCTTATAATCGAAAGGACTTCACTTGATAGTTATGGTCGATTATTAATTATGTTGGTCAAATTTTATGCAAACTGGACGAGTTTGGTCGAGGCAGGACGAGATTCAAAGCTCGAGAAAATTTAGTCGAAAACTGTCCGAAATAGATAGACAAGTTTCTTATGGTGTCTAAACCAGCACATGCTATCCAGCTGCCTGCTTGCCTAGCTTGTGTAGTAAAAGTCACAAGAAAAGCACAAGCTGCCTGCTTGCTTACTTGCTGGACATTTGTTAAAGGGAAGGAAAGGGAAGCAGCTGATGGCTGGATGTAATGAAGCATGATGCCATCTGTTCCTTGGTTGCCACAACTTTGTGTTAAGCTGAGACACTCAGATTAGACTGCATCTCAGCTATATAAACCCTTCCTTGACCTGCTTGCACGTTCTGGTTGCTCAAACAAAGAGAGAAAAAAAAATTCAGAGAGAAGAACCGGTTAAGATCATCTAACCTTGGGTGATCTAGGGTAAGCTTTATCTCTTGCCTCAGCTCTGTTATGATCAAGTCAGTGTGTTGTTCAGCTCATGTCATGGTCGGATTAGTTGTATAAGATGGTGAACTGATCAGTTTAGTTAAGTTCCAGATTGAATCAATCTTTGAAAACTGCTAGCTAAGTGGTCATGGACTGATTGAAGTTAAACCAAACTGAACTCAGTTGATCTTGTCCTGAACTATTGTGAACTGCCTAGAACCACATTGATCTGGTTTAGTACAAGAAGAACCAATCTTGAACTGATTAGAGCCAACCTTAAATGAGCATGAACTGAATTGATATGAACCAATCTGTTTTGATTTACCTTGAACCGATTGTCTAAGCTTGGTACCTTGTTCTGTTTGGATCAGTTTTCTTGTGGAGTGTTGCTAGTCCAATCCATTACTCTCACTCACTTGGTAAGCTTATTTTGATATGGCCGGATGTGAACCAATGTGTGTCCTGAAGTAACATTAACAACCGATCAAACCATGAACCATTCTCAGGTCCGTTCAGCCTTGTTCAAGAGCGAGCCAAGTCTTGTCCAAGCAAGTTTCAAGACCAATCTATAGGTGAGTCTAGATGTATGTGTAAGTAGTAAAGTCTCTAAACCTTAGGATCCATGTGGTGTTTACTTAAGTGTAAACACTTAACACTTAAAGAATATTTGAAAGTATGCATTGAGGTTAGCCACCTCTTAGTACTTGTTTTCAAGTACTAACTAAAATTATGAAATAATTGGATTAATCTTGGATTAATAAAGGAATTAATCTTGTATTATTTAAGGAATAATCTTGAATTAATTAAGAAGTAATCATGGATTAGTTAAGAAATAATCATGTATTAATTAAGGATTAATCTAAGATTAATTAAGAATTAATTATGGAATAATTATTAAATTCTGAATCAAGTGAAAACTCATTATATAATCATTATCCCTAAACTCCCGCATTACCGTGACTTGGTCCTGCGAATGAAACAAGGTCATGAAGACACGATGATGGGGTAGCACCCTGGAGGTCGTGTACTGCATGACGATGCAGTCCCGAATGTTCATTAGGACCTTCGAGGATGATGGTAATGCTAACTTACTAAGCTCGGTTAGCCTTTGTGGTTTATCGGGTCTAGTATATATAATGTAATTATAAGTATGGTGAAGATGGGCGGGTAATAAGAAAATAAGAAATGAAATGGGATTCACAATGATGAATGATATATTAAAGTATAGTACTAGTACTTGTATGAACATGTTTATGCATTTGATGATTGTTTGGTTTATGATTAAGGGTGTAGTGATCTAGATTCACTGAGTAAACTAGTTGCTCATGACTCATTGTTGTGTGTGCAGGTAACCACTAGTCGGGAGACCACTACTTTTGGACGAAGGAACGGCCAACCAGCGGTAGTATTTTGTTGTCCTTGCAACGAACCTTTTGTTGTATATTTACTGTAATACGTTGTTGGGCAATAGGCCGTAGGGTAATACTATAACGCTTTGTAAGATGTTTAAAGTAAATAAATAATGTATAAATGAATGTTTATAAATTACGAGTTCTCAAATGATATTAGTTCTTGTCCGGGATGAACTAACTATCAGATATTGCTTGGTCGGGTTGAAAAGCCTAGAGGGATATCCGATAGGAGCGTTGGTGTTCTTTGATTGTTGGTCTAAGGTGATCGGATGTATTCCGAGAACCTTGGGTCGACCATCGGGGAACATCGACCGTGTCATTTTCGGTCATCTACGATTGGGGGTGTCACAAAGGTGGTATCAGAGCATTGTTATACGATGCTAGAATGGGACTTGTTTCAAATATTTTTTGAGTCAAAAAAAAAAAATGTGTCGCAAGGATAATTAGGACATGCTGGTTTGTTTCTTCTTATAGAAATAGATAGAACTGGGTAGAAACTTACCATGATCTTTCTTTGCAGATGCCACCGAGACGAGCACGACGTGGTGGAGCTTATCGACCGATACATATTTCATTATCTCCAGACTCTTCACCGCCAGTTACTCCGGCACCACCTCTGACTCCTAGCTTTGAGGCTACACCGTCTGGCACTAACATTGAGTCTGATCCATCTGAGGGATCATATGATGGTGCTCCAGTTCAGATGCCAATGCCTATGTCACCAGATCCGTATTATACAGACATCGAGGTTGATGTTGTTCATGATTACGCTGATCATCCTGCCGCTCATGCTGCTGATCATCCTGCCGCTCATGCTGCTGATCATCCTGCCGCTCATGCTGCTGATCATCCTGCCGCTCATGTTGATGATCATCCTGCCGCTCATTCTGCTGCCGCTGATGATATTCCACACGTCCATGCTGAAGCACCACCCACAGCAGAACCTGAACCAGTTCCAACAGATCCGGCGTTGGTAGCTATTCTTGAGTTGATGGCTGACATGATTCGCTTACAGGAACAAGCATTCAATGCACAGCGTGCTCAGCCAGCTCCAGTACCTACCACTTCTCATACGGACTTCCTGAAGATAGTAATGATTATGAAGAACTTGGGTACAAAGCATTACCAGGGTGGGACTGACCCCTTTGAAGCTGATGCATGGTTGCACAACCTCGAGCAGAACTTTGCTGCAACCCGTTGTCCGGTAGGATTCAAGAAGGATATGGCTGTTTACTATCTGGAGAAGGACGCCATCCATAGGTGGTTATGTGTGGAGAGGAGCTTTGGAGATTCCGAGCTGACTTGGGATGACTTTCGTACTGCATTCACTCGAAAGTATTTTCCACCGGAGGCAAAAGCCAGATTGGAGATCAAGTTTATGGAGCTAGTTCAGGGTGGTTTATCAGTTCGGAGGTATGAGTCCGAGTTCCCACGTCTCAGGCAGTATGTACGCTTTGGTCAGGAAGATGAGTTGATGATTATCCGGAAGTTCCTTCGGGGACTTAGCCTGGATATTAGGAGCAGACTTGAGGCAGTAGAGTTTCATAGGCTTGCTGATCTTGTGGAGCGTGCAGTGAATGTTGAGGAAGCCATTGCTGCTGAGAGATCTTCTGCTAGTCATTCAGAACCACCGAGACGTCCATATGTTCCGCTCCAGCGTCAGGCATCATCGGTTATGCAGACAGGACGAGGAGGTAGAGTTTTTTGGGGATGTCTTTCTGGAGGATCGAGACCTAGAACCCCGACTTGTTTTAGTTGTGACCAGCTGGGCCATGTGAGGCGATATTGTCCGAGCGAGGGACAGTTACGACCGACTGTACCATCGTATGTCACCTGTTTTACTTGTGGAGAGCGCGGGCATTATGCGACTTCTTGTCCACGTACTCATTCTGTTCAGCGTGCTGTACCGAGAGTTCCACCAGTCATACCAGTTAAACCACCCTTACCTTTACCGCCGGCAAAGCGTCAGGCCACAGCTGGTAGGGCTTACGCTTTAGAGTTACCAGGACCATCCCAACCACCAAAGGGTCCTATCTCAGGTTTGTTTTCTTACCATTGAGTGTTGTTTGAATTTTTTTTTGGTTAATGGTGTATTATTTAAATAAAAATAAATAAATAAGTATTATAAAATATATATATATATATATATATATATTGAAATAATAATTGACCTTGAAGTTAATTATTGTCAGGAACTTTACTTGTAGGCGGAATATCCGCCCACATCCTATACGATTCGGGGGCAACACATAGTTTTGTAGCTCCCAAAGTAGCATCCAGATTTGAGGGAGAATTCACTAAAGTGGAATTAACCATACCCGTTCTAACTCCCGGAGATCAAGTTCTTTAAACTGAAGGTTGTATTCTAAGAGTTCCGATCATTATTCAAGATATGGTTTTCCCGGCTCATCTGTCAGTTCTTCCATTAGAACGTTACGAAGTGATCTTAGGGATGGATTTGCTGTCTAGCTACCGAGCTCACCTCGATTGTGGTCAAGGGAAGATTATTTTTGAAAGAAATTCCCAATCCCCTTTAGCTTTCCATGGTATAGTACCGAGCGTTGGAGCATCATTAGTATCAGCCTTAAGAGTCAAAAACGTTTTGGAGAAGGGTGAAGAAGTGTACCTAGTAACCTTGGTTGCTGGACCAGTAGAAGATGAGAAAGAACAGAACTTAGAAGATATTCCAGTAGCTAGAGAATATGATGACGTGTTTAGAGCATTGGAAGAATTACCACCATCAAGAAGTAACCCTTTTACTATAGCCTTAGAACCTGGATCTGCTGCGATAGCAAAGGCACCATACCAAATGGCATCAGCAGAACTTGCCGAGTTGAAGCAACAGTTGGCTGATTTGTTGGAGAATGGTTTCATTCGTCCTAGTTCATCACCGTGGGGAGCACCTGTGTTGTTCGTGAAGAAGAAAGACCGAAGCACGCAGTTATGTATTGATTATCGGGGAATCAACAACGTGACCATCAAGGACAAGTATCCACTTCCGAGAATTGACGAATTATTAGATCAGTTGCAAGGAGCGAGTTGGTTTTCGAAGATAGATCTACCTTCAGGCTATCATCAAATTACGATTTCTGAGACCGACATTATGAAGACTGCATTTAGGACACACTACGGACACTTTGAGTTTGTAGTAATGCCCTTTTGTCTTACCAATGCACCGGCTGCATTTATGCGTCTGATGAATGAAGTATTTCGGGATTACCTGGATGAGTTTGTTATCATCTTCATCGATGACATCCTCATATATTCCCGAAGTGCAGAAGAACACGAGAGGCATCTACGACTAGTTCTTGAGCGCTTACGAGATCAAAAGCTTTTTGCAAAGCTTAGTAAGTGTCGTTTCTGGAAAAGAGAAGTTGGCTTCTTAGGACATCGAGTGTCAGAACAATGAGTTGTCGTTGATCCAGAAAAGATATCTACTATTAAAGACTGGCCTCGCCCGACTTCTGTTACCGAGATTCAGAGTTTTCTTGGATTGGCCGGCTATTACATAAAATTTGTTCAAGGGTTTGCTAGTATATCGAAGCCGCTGACTCGTTTGACTGGTAAAGGTGTTGCTTATGAATGGAATTCAGAAACAGAAGAAGCATTTGATAAGTTGAAGGAAGCTTTGACGTGTGCACCTATCTTAGCTTTACCTAAGCCTAACCAGCCATACATTGTGTATACAGATGCATCTCATGTGGGATTAGGTTGTGTGCTGATGCAGGACGATACGGTAATCGCCTATGCATCAAGACAATTAAGAAAGCATGAAGTAAACTATCCAACACATGATCTTGAGATGGCCGCGGTAGTGTTTGCTCTTCGAATTTCGCGATCATATCTATATGGAGAAAGGATCCAAGTGTTCACCGACCACAAAAGCCTTAAGTATCTTTTCACTCAACCTGATTTGAACCTAAGGCAAAGGCGATGGATGGAGTTCATAGCCGACTACGACATGCAGATCCTATATCATCCTGGAAAGGCAAATGTTGTTGCTGATGCTTTGAGCAGAAGGAAAGTCGATGAGGATGTTGAAAAGGAAATCCAGAACCTTGAAGAAGAATTCAAGATGATTAGTTTGGCTGCCATGGAAGGAGAAGAAGGAGAACCTCTAGGATTACAAGCAGTGAGACAAGCCGGATTACTTGCTCGTGTCCGAGAATGTCAATTGAGAGATGTGAACCTGAATAAAATACGAGAGCAGTTGAATGACAGAAACTTTGGAGGATATCAAGTTGCAAGTGATGGAACTTTGTTACTCAATGGTCGAGTAACCGTTCCGAAAGGAGAAGGACTTCGAGAGGAGATTCTAAAGACTGCACACCATTCTGTCTTAAGCATTCATCCAGGAAGTACGAAGATGTATCGAGATATCAGAAGGTACTACCACTGGCCAGGGATAAAGAGAGATGTTGCAGTACGGTTTTCTCAATGTCAGACTTGCCAACGAATAAAGGCTGAACATCAACTTCCAAGTGGCTTACTCCAAAGCCTACCTATCCCTGAATGTAAATGGGATGCAGTGGCAATGGACTTTATTTCTGGTTTACCTCGAGCACCCGGACGAGGGAATGATGCAGTTTGGGTAATTGTCGATCGTTTCACCAAATCTGCTCATTTCCTACCGATGAAACTTACAGACAAAGTAGAGACATTGTCAGAGCTGTACTTGGATGAAATAGTAAAGCTTCATGGGGTACCAATGAATATAGTATCAGACCGAGATCCGCGCTTTACAGCTGAATTTTGGCGAGCTTTCCAACAATCCTTGGGTACTGACTTGCATATGAGTACTGCTTTTCATCCGGAAACCGATGGACAAACCGAAAGAACCATCAGAACCCTTGAAGATCTGTTAAGGTTGTGTATCCTCGACTGGAATGGTTCGTGGGATAATTTTTTGCCGCTGATAGAATTCTCCTACAACAATAGCTACCACTCAAGTATCGGTATGTCACTGTACGAAGCTTTGTATGGTCGACCTTGTAGAACACCAGTGTGTTGGACAGAAGTTGGAGAACGAAGAAGCCTTGGTGCAGAGATAATAGATGAGGCTACTGAGAAGGTAAGAACAATACATGCAAATATGAAGAAGGCTCAAGACCGTCAAAAGAAGTATGCCGACCGCGGTAGAAGAGAAGTCATCTTCGCAGTGAATGATCTTGTCTTCTTGAAAGTAGCTGCACAGAAAGAAAAGGATCGCTTCGGAAAAATAGGAAAGTTAGCAACCCGCTACATTGGTCTGTACCGAATTGTTGCTAGAGTTGGAGAAGTAGCCTATAGATTAGAACTTCCACCCGATATGTCTATGCATCCGGTATTTCATGTATCGATGTTGCGTAAGCATATTCCAGATCCGAATATGGTCGAGCCACAACAACCAGAGAATCTACAACCCAACCTCACCTATCTTGAAGGTCCCTTGCGGATAGGTGAGCATCGTATCAAGAGACTGAAGAACCGAGAGATTTCTCAAGTTCAAGTATTTTGGGGCAAGCGTCAGAGAGTTGTTGTCACATGGGAAGATGAAGATAAGTTCAGAGCTGATTACCCAGAACTCTTCTCAGATACCCCACTTGCTTAATAAAGAATGCACATATATATTTTGAGAATTCGGGGACGAATTCTTTTGAGGGGGGGGGGGATGAGTGTAATGACCCTCACGAACTGATATAATTTTGGTCGAGAATATTCTGAAAAATCAGATTCGAGTTTAATCGATCATAATTAAAAAATAATAATAAAAATAAAAATCAAACTAATGAATTAATGGATTGACGGGATTATCTTGTGATCGAAAGGAATTCACTTGATAGTTATGGTCGAGTATTAATTATGATTGTCGAATTTTATGCAAGCTGGACGAGTTTGGTCGAGGAAGGACGAGATTCAAAGCTCGAGAAAATTTAGTCGAAAACTGTCCTAAATAGATAGACCAGTTTCTTATGGTGTCTAAACCAGCACATGCTATCCAGCTGCCTTCTTGCGTAGCTTGTGTAGTAAAAGTCACAAGAAAAGCACAAGCTGCCTGCTTGCTTACTTGCTGGACATTTCTTAAAGGGAAGGAAAGAGAAGCAGCTGATGGCTGGATGTAATGAAGCAGGATGCCATCTGTTCCTTGCTTGCCACAGCTTTGTGTTAAGCTGAGACACTCAGATTAGACTGCCTCTCAGCTATATAAACCCTTCCTTGACCTGCTTGCACGTTCTGGTTGCTCAAACAAAGAGAGAAAAAAAATCCAGAGAGAAAATCAGTAAGGAAATTCAAGATAAAGAAGAAGAGAAACTAAGGAAAAATTCAGAGAAGCTTTGGTGATTTCATCTTGATTCAACCTCAGCCAGCTTGTGTGATATAGAAGAACGCGAGATGTTTGATTAAAGTTAAACCCTAGCCCTTCTTCAGTTTCTGATTTGAACCAAACCCCATCTCTCTTTGTGATCAGTTCAGCCGTGGGTATATCCTGGAGAGGAGAACCGGTTAAGATCATCTAACCTTGGGTGATCTAAGGTAAGCTTTATCTCTTGTCTCAGCTCTGTTATGATCAAGTCAGTGTGTTTTTCATCTCATGTCATGGTCGGATTAGTTGTATAAGATGGTGAACTGATCAGTTTAGTTAAGTTCCAGATTGAATCAATCTTTGAAAACTGCTAGCTAAGTGGTCATGGACTGATTGAAGTTAAACCAAACTGAACTCAGTTGATCTTGTCCTGAACTATTGTGAACTGCCTAGAACCACATTGATCTGATTTTGTACAAGAAGAACCGAGCTTGAACTGATCAGAGCCAACCTTAAATGAGCATGAACTCAACTGATATGAACCAATCTGTTTTGATTTACCTTGAACCGATCGTCTAAGCTTGGTACCTTGTTCTGTTTGGATCAGTTTTCTTGTGGAGTGTTGCTAGTCCAATCCAGTACTCTCAGTCACTTGGTAATCTTGTTTTGATATGGCCGGATGTGAACCAATGTGTGTCTTGAAGTAACATTAATAACCGATCAAACCATGAACCATTCTCAGGTCCGTTCAGCCTTGTTCAAGAGCGAGCCAAGTCTTGTCCAAGCAAGTTTCAAGACCAATCTATAGGTGAGTCTAGATGGATGTGTAAGTAGTAAAGTCTCTAAACCTTAGGATCCATGTGGTGTTTACTTAAGTGTAAACACTTAAAGAATATTTGAAAGTATGCATTGAGGTTAGCCACCTCTTAGTATTTGTTTTCAAGTACTAACTAAAATTATGAAATAATTGGATTAATTTTGGATTAATTAAGGAATTAATCTTGTATTAATTAAGGATTAATCTTGAATTAATTAGGAAATAATCATGGATTAATTAAGAAATAATCATGGATTATTTAAGGATTAATCTAAGATTAATTAATAATTAATTATGATTAATTATGGATTAATTATGATTAATTATGAATTAATTATGGAATAATTATTAAATTATGAATCAAGTGAAAACTCATTATATAATCAATATCCCTGAACTCCTGCATTATCGTGACTTGGTCCTGCGAATAGAACAAGGTCATGAAGACACGATGATGGGGTAGCACCCTGGAGGCCGTGTACTGCATGAAGATGTAGTCCCGAATGTTCATTAGAACGTTCGAGGATGATGGTAATGCTAACTTACTAAGCTCGGTTAACCTTTGTGGTTTATCGGGTCTAGTATATATAATGTAATTATAAGTATGGTGAAGATGGGCGGGTAATAAGGAAGTGAGAAATGAAATGAGATTCACAATGATGAATGATATATTAAAGTATAGTACTAGTACTTGTATGAACATGTTTATGTATTTGATGATTGTTTGGTTTATGATTAAGGGTGTAGTGATCTAGATTCACTAAGTAAACTAATTGCTCATGACTCATTGTTGTGTGTGCAGGTAACCACTAGTCGGGAGATCACTACTTTTGGACGAAAGAACGGCCAACCAGCGGTAGTATTTTGTTGTCCTTGCAACAAACCTTTTGTTGTATATTTATTGTAATACGTTGTTGGGCAATAGGTCGTAGGGTAAAACTATAACACTTTGTAAGATGTTTAAAGTAAATAAATAATGTATAAATGAATGTTTATAAATTACGAGTTCTCATATGATATTAGTTCTTGTCCGGGATGAACTAACTATCGGATATTGCTTGGTCGGGTTGAAAAGCCTAGAGTGATATCCGATAGGAGCGTTGGTGTTGTTTGATTGTTGGTCTAAGGTGATCGGATGTATTTTGAGAACCTCGGGTCGACCATCATGGAACATCGACCGTGTCATTTTCGGTCATCTACGATCGGGGGTGTCACACCCATCCACCTGCACAACAGGTGGACCTGTTGCAGGCCATCCAGGCTATTATATGCCAAAACAAAAGGTATACATCAACGTTAGCACCCCATACAAGTGGTAGCTGTGAAATTGGGTAGGATAAGTACCTTATCTTTGGTGGGATTAAGTTGATTCCCGGAGAGCACATCAGTTGCAGCCGCGACGGCAATCCCCTGAAACTTCAAGAATGTGGGTAAATTAGTCGGTAAATGTGACGACCTAACAAATGTTTAAACAACACACACCTGTACACAGTCCGATGGGGTTAGATTATTGGCCGCTGAAGCTGTTGCAGATGGATTTACCTATTCAAAAAATTTAGATTATTCAACGGAATTCCTTTGAAACTAGAGAAGGGGTGGGGTAGTGGTACTTACTGTGTCACATGTTGTAGTACCATCAATATGGTCCATTTGATTAATTCCACCAGTAACATCACCATCAAAGACGGGCAGTGTGCGTGGAGAAGGTAGCTCCGGGAAGTGAAATCCGAAAGAAATATCCAGTGAGTATATAGAATGGAATACATACGTATTTGATATACTATACATCAAGATCAACTATTGATTCAAATGCAAGAGAAGCCAACTTACATTTGTAAGAATTAGGAAGGGTGAAAAGTGCTAAACATAAGGCAAGTATTGTATATTATATATTGTGTATGCGATCTTACTTTATCAACACTGTGAGTTGAGATGATGTCTTCAATAACAGCTGTCACATCTTCACCAATGCAGGATAGGGTAGAGGGAGGATGGGGAGCCTGCAATAGAATAGAACAATTTCATAATAGAACAGTTTCATATGAAATATGGAATACAATACTGTCATTTTGAAGGTATTTCTATGTAATCAGGAATAAAAATCATCCTCAAAAATGGAATGGAACCTCATCATTACTATGTTGAATACATTTAGTTAGATGTCTAACATTTTAGTGTTCAATCTTACCTTCACCACAACACTCGAAGTAGGCGATGGCTGCATCCCGATACTTATGCCAACTGGCTCGCCAATTTCTTTGGTTCCATGTTCTGTGGCATGGATGCGGGGTGTTGCAATGGCTGCATCAACATTAAGAACCAATATGTACATGAATTACTACATAATATGTACATGAAATACTACATAATATGTACACGAATTACTACATAGCTAGTGGTCCGATTACATATCATATACTACAAAAAGTATGTCAAATAAGAGGGTATAGTTTAGTAAATCTTACTTCACCAACCACTTCTTCTCCTCCGGTTGCTCCTCCACCCGGTTGTTTACCCATACCGCAAGAAGTGTCGGCTGCACTAGGGAGATTGTGGAGATCACTTCCAGGGTCAACAAAAGCGTGCGGTCTTTCCAGTGGACTATATGAACCTTGCGAGTGCACACATTCCAGCTGACCCAATCCTGCAATTTGCTTCCTAATGTTATCAAACTCGGTGGTAACCTTCACATCCAACTCCCTTGTAGCTGCTATTGCGGCTTTAGCTTCTCTTTGAAGACCAGATACTTCGGTATCCAAGTGGGCTTTGTAACTCAACATGTAGCCTTCAAACATAGGCATAAGCCATTCTTCATATGCATCAGCCGCAAGTCTGAGCAATGCTGGCACATCTATCCCCACGTTCTGATCAGCAGGGAGATCATGTGTATGGCCCATAGTTGTTGCCCCTTTCCTTTCTCTGGAGTGAACACCACTGTCTAAACCGCCATCCTGACCTTCGTTCTTTGCCATGTGACATGACGCATTCCCTTCACTTGATTCTGCTGTTAGGTGTGACCCTTTCTTCAGCTTAACTTCATCCTCTTTTACACCACCGGACCAGGTGTTGTGCTCAAATGGGTAGTCATCACCTATTAGCGAAACTAAGTTATCAACCGACTCATCTTCATTGTCTGCCAGCCCACGGTATAGACGGTCCCCATCTTCGTTCGTACACACCAAAGAGCGCACAAAGGCCTGCCAAAAGACACACAAACAAGGGTTACAAATATTTAAGTAGATAATCAAACATTCAGGCATCAAACTTATGAAGTGAGTGTATGATATAAACTACTTGTCCCTTTTGATCTACAGTCTTCGCATGGACGACGTTAACAACCAACTTCCTATCCACGATTGACCTGACTATTTCCTCACTGTTTGTAGAGTACATACATATAAGCGGATCAACAGCCCCATCCTTTACTATGGAAGGACACGCAGTTAAAGTAACCAAAACCATGGCGTGAGCAAATCCTTAAATAGCCATAGTGTCCTGCACATAATGGATATCCGAGCGGGCCTGTGTGCTTTTAACAGTGAGTAGAAATGACTCCCGACCCCAAGGATACTTGAGGAACTCGTCAAGATTACCGAGCATACTAACAACTTCCGGTCTTATTTTCATTGTCCCGCATGTTGGACACAATATACCTTCAACAAGCACCAACAAGGATAGATGTAACCGGGTGAGAGGGTTCTTATATTTCTTTCCTATTATGAGCCGATCCATAATCCACCCGGCAGTTGGCTTCTCTTCCCCGTGGAACAACGAATCCCATATGGACAGAGTTGAGGTCGATGATTTTCCTTTAATGTACCCCTTCATCCGCACAGCCGATTTCTCTTTATCAAGACTATGGGAGGCACGAATTGCTTCACAATTTAGACAGGTTACAAGTGCAAAGTCTTGGATCGCGTAGAGGATGGGCTTCCTAACAAGTAGCCACCACAGTTCATAGTCCTTCGCCGTTACCAACTGGCGGGAAAGGATGTAATGTGGGAACATCACGGAAAATGTATGGGACCCCATCTTCAGGAGCTTCCCAAACTGCGACTCATTCAACAGCTCCAACTGATCATCATCTAACACATTCTTGATCAACTCAATCCAGCGGAGGTTGAAATAAATGTTGACCCGTTTCCACCCAGTTGGCTCAAATCCAGTCTCGAACAACCTATTTGGAAGGCCTAGTTCTTCCATGGTAAGCCTGCGGGACACAGTAACAAGAGAAGATGTGAGGTTTCAACATAAGGGAATCTGATGCGCCTGTACAAAAAAGGTAATTCCATTCTATTATAAATAGAGAAGACAAATACAACATACATACTATGTTATGTACACGATCGTTATAGTAGACATGAATAACATTGAAATGGTTGATATAGTCTATACACAAAACACAAGGCTATTCCACAAAGTCTAAATTAGTCAATTACATTTAATATAGAATAGAAAAGGAACAAAATACTTCATCGCAGCACAAGAACAATGCAAGATACTTGACTCAGTTGTGTTTATACACAACAACCAATTACAATCATTTCAAATCAAAATAGAATAGAAAAGGTGCTGGCTACTTCATCACAGCACAAGGAGAATGCAAGATATGTGAAGCAGATATGTATTGACATGACAGAAGATGCCATTTGATCGCAAATAGAAAAGTCGGGCAGATCATATATACTATGTAAAGTCAGGCAGAGCATATATACTATGTTACTTACACATTGGGGTATTCTATACGGAAATGAAATGGAAATAATTGATAGAGTCAATACACCGAACACGGGTCTGGTGAAGACAAAAACCCCTCCACACAAATGGCGTAAGCAAATAGAATAGTCCAGCAGAGCATATATGTTCTGTTACTAACAAACTGGCCTATCCTATACAGAAATGAGATGGAAATATTCGATAGAGGTTCCCTGCAGAAATCTGAATGTTTCCAAGCTAGCGGTAAATATATATGGAAAGTGGTTTGAAAATCATAACAATCAGACATGTTTAATAACAAATTTAGATTCCCATATCAGAAAGTGGTTTGGCTACCATTGCAGACTGGGATTTATCCTGAATTCAAGATACCTCTAAAAGTTGGGCAGCCTCGTCCCACAAAGATATGTAGACGATCACAATTCTGAATTCTGCATATTGACACAAAATAGACATATCAGGCAATAGTTAGATAATTGATTATAGGACAGATGCAATAGATCACGGGTGATAGAAAAAGATGTAGCTACCTTTTCATCTAGGAAGAGGAGAGTGATTCCCATAGATCCCAGAAGCTGAGGAATTCTTAAAAAATCTGTGACAGTGTTGATGGGGAAATGTAGAGGTAGAGGAAGATTCACTACTCCATGGAAACCGAAAGGGTCACGTTCTATTTCTCAGAAGAGACTGGAGCCTAAAACCCTAAATCACCATTGAAGAGGATAATGAGAAATGGAAGAGACTTTGGTTATATATCTGATTTTTATCTTATTGGGTCATAGGTTTATACAATATATTAAAAAGTAGTCAGTAAGCCCAATATCGGTCGATGGCCGAAGATAACGACTGACCAATTTCACCAAAAGAAGAGGAATCTAGGTTGGATGGAACTTCAATAGACCGGAAATCTGGGTGGTGATTTCACGATTCAACACATCTCGTCCGAAAACTGTTCACCTTCTCTGAAAGTTATGAAGAAGAAGAAGTTACTTTAGAGAAAAGTGTGAATTACGGATGACCACGCGTAACTTTTACTCCTTTGGGTAATTAATTTTTATTTTTTTTAAATGCACGTTGCGCCGGTTGCGTAAAGGCTAAATGGGGAATATTACAGGAAATACACGGGCCATCGATGTATGCTAGGTCAATTGGATATAGGGTGAAATATAGTTTTTTTGTTAGTCATAGCGTGCAATTTCCCTTTTTTAAATTGATATTTTTATGGAAAATTGTCAAAAATACCACTTTTATAGTAATATTTTTTATATTTACACTAACCATTTTTACCACCATTTTTAATGAAAGGTAAAAGATATTTATAATCGGTTAACTAATTAAATTTTTGGTTTAAAGTTGAAAGGTGGGGTTTAGGTTTTAGGATTTACGATTTAGGGTATATTAGAGTTGATGATTTACGGTTTAGGGTTTAGAGTTTAGGGTTTAGGGTAAATTTAGGGTTTTAGGTTAAAAAATAATATATTTTTTTTTGAATTTGGGTTTAGGGAGAATTTAGGGTTTAGGGTAAATTTAGGGTTTAGGGTAAATTTAGGGTTTAGGGTAAAAAAAATAAAAAATATTTTTTGTTTTTGTTTTTGTTTTTGAATTTGGACTTATGGTAAATTTAGGGGTAAATGGTTAGGGTTTATGGTTTAGGGTTTATATTCAAAGGTTTAAAATTTAGGGTTTAAAATTGATATTTTTTTGTTTTCGGATTTGGGTTTAGAGTAAATTTAGGGTTTAGGGTTGAGAATTGATATTTTAGGGTTTAGGGTTTAGGGTTTAGATTTGATGTTTTAGGGTTTAGGGTTTAGGTTTGTAGAGTTGATGTTTTAGGGTTAGAAAGAAGGGAATAGGTATTGAAAATAAAATAAAGTTAATTTAGTATTTTACACTTTAATGAATGTGGTATTTTTAAAAATTTCATATGCTTGGTGGTAAAGTTGATTAAGTGTTGTATCAAATTGATGGTATGATTTGCAAATTCCCCATTTTTTTGGCACAAATATAAATTAACATTTTTTTTCAAAATTTTGGAAGTTAACTTTAAGAATAAAATTTTTAGTAACTATAAAATATTATAAATATAAATATTGAAGAAATAAAAAAATATAAATTTTCATTCTTATTTTCTTCAAAATAAAATTTAAATAATTTTCATTTATATTCTAAAATAGTTAGTTAACATATCATTAGTTTATAATTGTTTATTAAATAATTAGAAAGAAATTTTATAATTATTTACGATAATTATTTCACTTTTTGTAACTGTTCATATAGTGTTAATTGGATTATGGTTCATAATTTTTTTGATTATTTTCAAAATATTAATATTTTTTTTTTCACAAGAATAAAATTAGCGGTATATAAATTCATTTTGATTCTAATGATTTCGTAATATTTTGGATCTTAACAATTCTGGTGAAACTTATTTTTCATTAAAATGCATAAGGAATTTTGTAATACATTTATAGAAATTATATTAAAAATTGAGAAATTCCCTTAGATAGTCTCTTTTAGTTTGTTCTTCACAAAAATAGTTCTTCAGGAAGAAAATGATCAAAATAGTTTTTTTTAGAAGCTAAAATTTTTATTTATATGTATTTATACCCCTTGGGTTAACTAATTTAGACATTAGGGTTTAGAGTTAAGGGGTGGGTTTGGGAATAGGATTTCAAATTTCAAAAAAAAAGAAGCTATTTTGGTCATTTTATTTTTCTAGGGCTATTTTTGTGACAAAAACTTAAAAAGAGTTATTTAAGAGAATTGCCCTTAAAAATTTGTTGAAATTATATTCGTTTAAGAATAAAAAGTTGAACTAATATTTCGCTAAGATATTTTTTACGGTGAAATTATAAAATATTTTTATTTTTGTTTTGAATTATTTATTATTTTTATAGTTATTATTATTTTTATAGTTATTAAAAATATATTTTTAATATTTAAATATTTTAAAAAGGGTTAGATTTATATTTGTGCAAAAAAAGAGACATCAACTTTAAATCAATTTTACGCATGCTTTTAGACCATCTTCAATGTCAATATTTTTTTTGAGAAATATCTTATAATAGTCCTAAAAATGTTTTTATCATAAAAATAGCTTCCAAAGAGAAAAATGACGAAAATGTTTTATTAAAGAGGTAAATAAACACTTATATCGCTAGGGTTAACTAATCTAGATTTAAGGTTTAGAGTTAAAGGGTTGAGATTGAGAGTTAGGGTTTCAAATTTCAAAAAATTAAAATTAAAATTTGAAAACCAAAAAAGTTATTTTAGTCATTTTTTATTGAGTGATATTTTATGACAAAAACTTAAAAATAAAGTTTTTAAGAGAATTACCCTATATTTTTTCCTCTATAATTTACCCTAACATATAGTAACTCTATTGTTAAGTAACTTTTGTTGCAATAGTATTACTCTATAATAGAGTTACTCTATTATAGAGTAAAATATAAAGAAATAATATATTTTTCTTTATTTTTAGAGTAAAAGAGTGATATTTCTCTATTTTCTACTTTTTAATAGAGTCATTCTATTATAGAGTAATACCATTTGAACAAAAGTTACTATATAATAGAGTTACTCTATTTTAGAATAAATTATAGAGGCAAAAATAGTGTATCATTGGAGATGCTTTTAGTCAATTATAATTGTTGACTAACGATAGGCCTAAAATAAAATAGTCAACGCAAGTTTATGGTTAAAAATAGCTTGCCAATAAAAGATTAGTGTTTTTGTGGTTTATCGAAAAATTGATGTTTTATTTCAACTAAATTTGAAAATTGATGATTTAAATGATATTTTTCCTATTTTTTCTCTTGCCTCACTCCAACTCTGTTTTCTTTAACACTAGGGTCGGACCCGCCCTACGGGCGGGTAAACAAATAAACAAAATGATAGAAATATAATTTATATTTTGTTGAAATTTTAATTTATTTTTTAATTATAATTTCACTATTTTATAACTAATTTAATTATTTTTTAATTATATATTATTTCCCAAATTAAAACCATGTAACTAATAGTGTTGAATTACTATCCAAACATGATAAATATCCGAAAACAATATAGCTGATTTTTGAAAAATAGAAAATAAATTCTCCAACATATCATAAAATTATGTTTATTAGTTAACAATATATTTTCTCAAAATTTGCATAACCCTTTTTAGTAACTATAACATATTTTCAGTCTGAGAAAATAAATATACATACTAAATTATCCATTATCACAAAAAATATTTTGATAAAATTTTGGATAATGCCACAATAATAACAATTGTCATCATTAAAAAAAAACTATCTGAAGAAATATCTCCTTTCGTCTCTCCAATCACTGATCACTACATTACAGCCATATACATCCAAATGCTCTTAGTTTGGCCTAGAAATAAGTTGTAATCAGGCGTATATTAGCATATAAACATCTCCATAATTATATACCTAATATGTAACGTTTAATTTTGACTGTGGAAATGTGAACTATAACATAAGTTTTTTTTTTCTATCAATAGCATATTGCGCAGAAGGTCCACGATCCTTATATAAACAAACATTAACAACATAAGTTAACAATATCCACAATCAACAAACAATGAAGCTACCTTTTGTAATAATCTCTTCAAACCAAAAGAAAAAGAAAAAGAAAATGGGAAGCAGGAGAGTGACCATAATGTTCATTACAATGATGATAGTCATTGGAAACTTTGTCGTTCAGATAGAAGCTCAAGCTCAAACTTATCCTATTAGAAGTTGTTTCCCAAGTTGTATTGTGAGTTGTTCTATCGAGAATAAGTTTCCAACTGGTTTGATGTGTCCATTCACTTGTTTCATGACTTGTCTTCCTCCTCCAAGATCAAATATTCCTTCTCCTCCTTCACAAATGATTTTGGCAAACGAAAAAAATGATCATAATGATTATTTCTGTAAACTTGGTTGTGCTACTCACCATTGTCTTCCTTTTTCTTCTCTCCAAAATTCCAGTAAGTTTTTTTTTTATTTATTTCTAAGAAAGCTATTTTGTTTGGTTAACACAAACACATTTGCCTTTAAAAACAACCTTGAGGCAAATCTAGTAGTCTATTTCATATACTTAATGGTCAAGCTCTCATGACTGAATTCATTTAAATTTCATGAAAATAACCATGACCTTTCATCTTTACATTGATACAGCAAATAATAGCGACAAAATGGATTAGAGATTTTCGTGCAAGTGAGCCTGATGGACAAAGATATAATTAGTGTGAGGTTCAAACCATGTAACCATAAACTGATTGTATCATTCTTCAAAAATCTGAGACAGTCTCTGTATAACCTTCTGAAGTAAAATACTATTATACATGCACCATTGAGAATCCAAAGACCACGATTTTGTTTCTTTTTATGATCGTAACTAACAGACTATAATTTGAGCATCTTACTTAGTGAGGAAGCATTGACCAGCACTGGTTTCATTGTCAAACTCTTCAAACACATAAACCTGAGCACAAATCAAGTAATAAGAGATGATTTTTCCACCTTGGCATTCATTTTTTGTTGAGTTAACAACCATTGAGGCATGTGACAGCAGCATGATTGTTGTTCAAAAAGAAAAAGAAACTTTAATCAAGCATAAAGTTTATACCTTGTAAGAGAACCTCCTCATATCATAGCACACTTTGGCATAGTTAATTTGATCTGGTGTAAAAGCTTGCTTTGTCTGCTAGAACCAAATCAAATCCAACTTCACATATATGACTGATATAACATTATCACAGACAAAAGGTGAAAAAAGGAAGCAGAAACCTCAATTTAGAGTTCAATGACACGTTTGATATGCTGTTTATAGCCCCTCGGTGTCGTTGGAGAACATGACAGGAGGTGCAAGCGCCCGTTACACAAACAAACCTATACCACCACCGCCAAGTGATGACCTCCCTCCTCCGCCACCAAGATTTCTTTTCGTCACCATTAATGGCCGAAGATGCGGCTTCGAATTTTTTTAACGCTAAACGACATAGACATACCGATTACTGACAACGATTCATATCTCTGAGATCTTCAGGACACATTAAAACTGAAGGCTAGACAAATCTTGATAACTAACAAAAACAACATTATACTGGTCCAAGAATTTATCTTACATAGATATTTATAGTTTTCTTGGAGATATGCAGTTTTGATCATATGTAATGCATGTAATTAGAGTGAAGATGAGTTCAAATTGTTAATGTTTCTTCAAGCTTCGTTGTAGCAGCTAGCAATAACTTCTCATTGAAAGGATGTTTCACAATACCCTGAAACACATCAAGTAGAAACACACACCCTTAAAATCTGAAGAACAGAATACACAGTTTCATGGTGATAACATCAAAACGTTTAAAGGATCTCCAGTAAAAAAATATAATTTTCAAAACAGAAAGATTCTTAAGATTTGAAGCAAATGGTGAATCAGAGAATCATGGTTTCATTACTTGCCTCAACTTGCCTTCTGGAGATATTGAACATGATGATGATCTCATCTAAGTATAGAGGATTTTCCATTGCATTTGTTGCATTTTTTACTGGATCGTCTCAATCTCTTAATCTTCTCCTTAGCTCAAAGCTTTTAAAGCAGCAAAAATGAAAATTTCAAATGATTTAAGAGAAAGGTTATAAGGACATATCTTAATTTCAGATCAAGCGTTGCTTTTTCCACGTGTAATATTTACCTCTAATTAACCCTCTTTGGGTTCTTCAGAGTTGGCTCAGGTCTCAGATCAATAATCTCTTTATCACTGTCGCTCTGAACCCCAAATTTCTCCTCCGTTTCGTCCTCATTTTTTTCCTGAGAGAGATGCATTCACTATTCTACTGCAAAATGAAGTTTCAATTGTTATTAAGATTTGTGAGGATGATGTTTACGGTATGTAAACATACCTTTTTATAGCTGTAGATTCACAACTTGGAAGAGAGGAAGATGAAATGAATGAAAAATCGTAGCTGAAGTGAGTGAAGGAATTAAGAACCTCTTTAATGGCAGTTAACCAATTCAGTATGTAACGGTTCCGTGGTGAAGAAAAAGAGACAAAACGACATTGAAACATCTCGCTCCAAGGAATCTACATGACGATTCATCTCAAATTACTCTCCAGAATCTCCATTGTCGGAGATGAATGAAAACTAAAAAACAAAAAGAACCCTAGAAATCTAGTGTCGACGTCTGATAGTAAAAATGGGATAAGTTTTTGCTCATCTGTTCAGCCCAATTAACCGAAGACAAAGATTCTTGTGGAAGCCCATTAACCTTCAGAATAAATGAAACGATGAGTTTCATTTGACATCGTTTCATTTGACCCGGACACGTGTCAAGCACACATGAGCCGACTTTCTTAGCTGGCAGATGAGGTGTCATCATAAGGAGGGAGTAAAACACTCCTTTATATAATTAGATTCTCGTTACAAATAAAACAAGGACTATTTACTTCTACAAAACTTCATGATCATTTCCTTGGTTTTTTTTGTAAAAGTGACTCAAAATTTAAAGTTAATTATAAAATTAACCCATGATTTTTTTTTGAAACTTCCACGAAAATGATTGTATTACCATAGCATCGTCATCTTCATCAAGTATTTACAATATTGTCATTGGCTTCAATACACCAACCACCATGAACAACCAATTTGAAGCTTTTAATGCTTATAAAAATAGATTTTGACTTTTCTTTTTCATTTCTTATGCACAAAAACTTTATCTCTTTCACTTTGTCTCTTTATTCATCCAAAAACACAAGATTTTGATTCAAAATTTTGTAAGGTTCATAGAGCCATTTAAGCTCATGATTCTTGGTCATTAACGAGTGAGACGCTCAACTTGGTCGTTTTCTGATGTATTGGAGAAGCTACACAAGTTATCTCAGTGGTAAAGGTATGAAATCAATTTTTACCCAGATTAGTTTGTCCAGAAGACCTCCGCATAAGTCTTTTTGTTGGAGAAGACTTATATGAAAGTCTTCTGGTCAAAGTACATGCTAGTTTTGGATTTGACTTTCTTTGTGTCTTTTTTGAAACGACTTATATGGAAGTGGGGAAGTCTTCCAAAAGTTCTTTGTTAACAAAAAAACCCGGGAAGACTTCCTGGAAGTCTTCTTGGAAAAACAGGTTTGTTTTGCAATTGATTGAATTGTGTCAGAAATTTGACTTTCCCGGAAGACTTACTTGGGAACAATTTATGGAAAGTCTTCTCAACATTCAAATTAAGTATTTCAACCGTTGGTGTAAGTCTGCTTAGGTTAATTTTGAAATTAATAATAAAAACATAAAATATTTAATTTTAACCAGAAGACTCTAGGGAAGTCGTCTGCTAGAAGACTTTCAGGGAAGTCTTCTGTAGTTTTATTCCAGGATTCTAGTCAATAGAAGACTTCCGACAGAAGACTTCCCTGATAGTCTTCTGGCGGACGGTTGGAAGACTTAATTTGAATGTTGAGAAGACTTTCCATAAATTGTTCCCAAGTAAGTCTTCCGGGAAAGTCAAATTTATGACACAATTCAATTAATTGCAAAACAAACATGTTTTTTTCAAGAAGACTTCCAAGAATGTTTACAGGCTTTTCGAAAAAAATTTAAAATCAAAGGAAGATTTTTCGAGAGGTCTGCTGTAGAAGACTAATCCGAAAGTCTTCCGTTGTAAATTTCCAATTGCAAAAGTGATCTGACACAGTGTGTTTTGTTCTAGCAGGGTAATGAATATCCTAAACAATCAACTGTCAAATTAACTATAATCTTAACACACTCAATAATACTCTTGCCAAGAGAGATCATGTGTAATACTTAGGGATCGAATCCACAAAGAGCAAAGACACACAACAGATTTCTTATTTATAGAGACTAACCTAGGTGAATATTTATATTGGTAATATATAATCAGATTAATGAAATATTCCTTGTCAAGTAGTAGGATGCAATATGGAAATATGCTATTAATGAAAATATAAAAATATTCCATTAGATGTGAATATAAATGTAAATATGCTAGATCTAGGGTTTTAAGCTTAATGAATTATAGTGGATAAGAAGCACAGAAATATAAATATTCTAGAACTCAAATGTTAACTATTCTGACCTTTTTAACTCCAATTCTCGTATGCGAGCAAAAGGAATAGCCATCGATCGACGACTAAGGCCTGATGTCGATCGACAGTGAAATCATAAGGAAATATGGTCAGGATTTGATAAGTCCACAAACTTATTAGACCAGCTCTCGCATGTATCTAACAACCTAGTTCAACAGAATCTATTATGGCACAGAACCTACTATCGTAGTTGTCCATGTCCTATCATCGAGATCCTAGTTAGCTACTCTAGAATACAAGCATTAAGAACAACTTAATTAATAGATATTAACTTAGCCTAGCAATCCTATTTTGGGGCTAATCCATGATTTATATCATTTAACCCTGAATGTAATTAGTATCTACTAGAACATGATCTTTCTCACAGAAATCATAGATGAATATAATAAATATAAAATATATAAAAACCAAAGAAGTTTCAGGATGACTCTGAAGGAGTCTCTCCTTTCTCTCATAATACAAAATGAATGGAACTAAAATGCTATACTTTGGCCTCTGTTATGTCTCTGTCTTCTATTTGTCTTTCTGAAGACATAAATATAAAGCTCTAAAATTAGATCAAAACTCGTCCAGGGTATTTTTCGTCATTCTTACTTGGGCTTTGATCATTGATAGATGGAAAGTGTGCTACATCAATCGCTCTCGAGCTTCAATCATCGGTCGACACCAAGTGTGTTCCATCAATCGATGGCTTTGTCGACTCCCTAGATGATCAGCTACGAGTTCTTCCCTTCAAGATGCTCCAAAAGCTTCAAAAGCTCCAAATATCTCATATACCTCCAAAACGTTCATGGACCTGTAAATACTCTAAAACATAGCCTAGACACACATAATAGACTCTAAATAGAGCCTATAATATGGCCTAAAACTGGTAATAAATAGGCTATATTAACTCCCTAGACTTAACCTTTTGCTTGTCCTCAAGCAAACAAATCTGTGAAAGAGGTTTTGAAAAGTGGGGACTCACATAATATTTAAGTATAACTATAATCCTACTTTGTTGCAACCACATCCTATCAAATCAATCACAAAGAAACTTTATATACTCTATCCTAGTATAGCAACCAAATCCATTCTACCAACAACTTAGCAAATACTAGCTTGACTCACCCCTCTACTGATCTTATTTCTTTGCATAAAATAAAAGTGTATGCTTTACCTTGGGAGTATCAATGAAAAGACACATGGACTCTTACCACTGTAAGTATTTGAACAACTAGGTACAAAGTCTTCTCTGATCCCTTTCTTCCCTCTTTTTCTCTCTTCTCTGAATCTTTTTAGATCTCAATGATGCCATCTTATTCTTTTATTTTTTTCTTTATATTTTTCTTTTTCTTTCTTTTTCTTTTTCTTTTGGGCAAAGTTGTAGGCTAATAATAGAGTCATAGGTAATTTACCTACCCCTTGCTTCCAACAATGTGTTATCATTCCTTTGAATTAGAATTAGGGATGTTAACAATGGGTAATTACCCGTAGGGTACCCTAAACCCTACTAAAAATTTAAGTCCAAAACCCGTATCTTTACTTTCTAAATCTCGCGGGTTTATTTTGGGCGGGTCTTGATTTATAAATTACCCTATCGGGTTTCGGGTACCCGTTTTTTTTTTTTTTTTAAACTAACGTAAAACGACATCGTTTTACGTTTTTTCTAACCTTAATCTTTTTGTTTCCCGTGAGTTGTGAGACACGGCCACCAAATTGTAAATTTTAGATCTTAAAATCAAATATGCTCTCCAAAGACGATTTTCATAGATTCTAGACGTGGTCATCATCAAGCAAAGAAAAGGCTCTTCCTCTTCCTTTTCCACACACTCCACTCACTCTTACCTCTCTGCGTCTTCAGTTTTCTGATTCAGTTTCGAGTAGATAAATATCTCTTTAGGGTAACTACGCATCTGATTTGAACTTCCTCATTCCTTTTTTTTTATATTTTAAATCCAATTTTGCTAATTAGTTGACCACTAACGCCTATTGTCAAAACCATTTGATAAACCGTTACTGTGTTTTGTCTTTATTATATACATGAATGACTAATTTCTTAAGTTAACTAATTGATTGATGAGTTTCAATTGTCATACGCTTGTATGTATTTTTATTAAGTTAACCATTTGATAAAATGTTACATTGTTTGTTATAGCTAGCGAGTGTCACTATGTTTCCTCAGTCTAGTGATACAAAACTTGAAAGTAGAATTGTTGTCTCGTGACTATGATTACTATCTCTTTTTCAATTCAATAATAACTTTAAATTTGTGATTTTTTATTAGTTTTGCAGAATGGATTTGCAAACACTTGAGACAATAGCAATTCTTAATGCTGCGAATGAGCAAATGGAGATTGATGATGAGGATGAAACAGAAACTCAAGGATAAGCACAAAGTGAAACTTATCCTACGCAAGCAACTGAAACCGTAAGTCATTCAAAATGCGCAAAATCTCTTGTTTGGAAAGATTGTGTCCCTATAGGAGTAGAGACAAATGGAAAAAGAAGGAGTCGTTGCATTCATTGTAACAAGAAGTTAGTATCAGAATCTGCCTCAGGAACATCTTCTTTGAAAAGGCATTTGGGAATCTGTCCAAAAAAGGCTCCTCCGTCAAGTGATGACCGTGAGTATGATCACAAAGTAGATCGTGATATGATTAGTGAGATCATTATTTACCATGATCAGCCTTACAAATATGTTGAGTATGAGAAGGTTAGGTCTAGGGACAGTACTTGAATCCCAAATGCCAACATATATGTAGGCAAACAGCCGGAGCTGATGTTTATCAGAGATATGAGGAATAAATTGGTTAACAGGTTTTGCTGAATTTGAAGGTAAATTATTAGTTTTGAAATTGTATTTTTGTATCATATATAAACTTTAATGTAACTACAAATTATATTTTATAATTTCAGGTGATGTTGAAGATTATTTTGATGAAGACAAGGATACTACAACAACAGCAAGTAGTTCTGGAATGAGTTAAAAAGTCTTGGGTGATTTTGAATTTGTTTCTTTAAGTTGATACTATGTGTTTCTGGATTGAGTTTGTTTCTGCTTTTGAACTTTGTTTCTGGTTAAGTTAGAGATAAGTGAAGTCTTCTCTGCTTTTGAACTTTGTTTGAACTTTCTGGTATAACTATTTAGCTTATCTTACATGTGAACTTTATTTCTGGATTGAGTTTGTTTTTGCTTTTGAACTTTGTTTCTGGTAAATATCAAAATATCTTCACAAGAAGTTAGAGATAAGTGAAGTCTCTGTCTTTGTCTCCATGAGAGAATCATCACTAATTGATATTTGTAACTTAAATACGACCCTTTTTTTCCTTGATTTGGTGGCTATGCTTCTCTCTGTGTTTATCATTTATGCAAGAATAGGTGTTTGTATTTGACTTCACTAAATTGCTATTTTAACTTATTTAAAATGGAGTTAGAAAAGAACATACAGTCTCATACGTCCTTTATTTTTGTTTATGTTTTCATATGGGACAGTAAGAAAAGAAATTAACAAAGACAAAAACATACAAAAAATAAATAATTGAGGCATGATTAATCACATTGGTTGTTGAAACTTTGTTTTCTCTTTGATATATTTTTAATTAGTTTAAAAATATAAAGTTTTAACTAGAAATCCACAAAACTTTTTTAAAAAATAGACATGGTTTTTCACGGGTTACCCGTGGGTAACTCTATAGTTTTCGGGCTTTTCGCGGGTTACCCTAATAATACCGGGGTTTTTTTGGTTTTTTTTGTTTAGGGTTTATCTCGGGCGTTTTTTTTTGGGGTTCGGGTCGGGTTGGGTTATTTTGCCCATTACAACATCCCTAATTAGAATAGTAGGACCATTGCTAATGTACCTACCCCTCTGCTTCTTCGGAAATTATCTCAATCTTTTAAGCTTTTAAGTAGATGCTGAAGAGAGAGAGAGAGAGAACGGAACCAAAGGTACAATGACTTGTACCTACAAACTTGCAGAAGAAACTCGATCCAGTGTATACCAAGCCCCAAAACAAGCTGATAATGTCAGGATTAGTGTTGGAAATCAGCTTTGGTTCCTTCAAACTTTATAAGAAAGGGTGATATAGTGGCAGGATGATCCACTTTAGTATCTCTAGTAATCTCTGCAAATAACCTTCTAAAAATGGTGCTTAAATGTGGTTAGTCAATAATAAATTTTGATCATAATCCCCTTTTGACTCAATAAAACTTTTTTGAAAAACTTATCCATATATAACAAATAAATCTCAAAACAAATCAAATAGCGTTAGCAAATCTCCCCCAGACTTAAATTACATTGTCCCAAGTGTAATCCGCCCCAGATTGGTTAAGAAAAATTTAAATCATAAGTAAGTAGTTTAAGTAAGAAACTCAATACCAGACTCTGTAATAGTGTGTCGATCGATGTGAGGTATTCTGTGTAGATCGATTGTCGCAATCCATCATCGACTGATGGTGACTCTTTGGTGTGGATCGATTTCTGACCTGTAAGTTTTTACTCTTTTTTTATATATAATAGTATAAAACTCAAAATATGAAAAAATATTAGTAAACCTCCCCCAGACTTAAACTATCACCAGTGTTATTTAGTCCGAGATTGGTGAAGAAAAGAAACCATAAGGACACAATTTAATAAAGGAAAACGGTATACCTGCTTGCTGATGGTGACAGTCGATCGACACAGTTAAGTGGCGATCGATCGATACTGGGGTTGCTCTGTCGATCTATGCTGGCCAGCCATTGATCGACCGATGCTTAGGTTGCTCCATCGATCAACAATGATCAAGTGTCGATTGATGCTCTGTGCAGACTCATGTTCCTTTTTCTTTAAAAACTTGTAATAGTATAATAAAATCCAAAATTAGACTAATATAATCAAGAAAACTAATTAAAACTTATTTAACAGTGGGTTGCCTTCCACTCAGCCCTTGGTTATAGTCTTAAGCTCGACGTTTGAACTTTCTGACTAGTATGGAGGTGGATCAACACTTGGAAAACAAGTGTCTACGTCTTCTCTGCTCATCTGAAACCATGTACCAATAAAGCTCTTTATTGCTTCATCACTTCTAGTTTTCTCATTCTTTGTAACCTCTCTATCAACCTCCATTGAATGCATTCTTCTTTGTAGGTTCTCAATACTGCGATGTAGCATTCTAAGTCTTGCAGGTGTAGTCTTTGATATATCTTCCAACTGTTGAAAAATATCTTCCTTGATTAGGCTCTGTGAAAAGGCAATCTAATCAAACCTATCTTCCAATTGTGTTTATGTTGTTGTCCTCTACCTGTTGGTTTCAGTGTCGATCGACGGTCATAGGGTGCCGTTGATAGATGCTCGTTCATCTGGCCTAATCATATGCTCTTTGTAAAGTATCCAAATCTTGCTTCATCTCATCCATGCGTGTAGTCAAACTGGCAAGGCATCTGTCTATAGGATAGTAGACATCATCAAACCTTATGTAGAATTCATCAAGTGACATCTCTTGAGCTTCGTAGACCTCATGTACAACATCATCAATCTTTGCTATGTTGTATGTTCTTTGATTCTCCATAGATATATTGATCTTTGCTGCATGTTCTGGTAAACATATCTAGCTCTTCTTAAACGTAGTAACTCTCTCTAGAACTGCTATGATGTCTTTAGCTTGCACATTCACTAGTCTTCCGTTTGTAACTCGTGCATTACCATTCTCATCTCTGTAGATGTCATACTCATCTTTCTTTTCCCAATGGAAAATTCTTCTGCCTTCAGCATCATATGCTCTTGTGTCATGCTCGATACAGCTGTCGATTGATGATGGGTGTGTCCTGTCGGTTGATGCTGAAATCTCCGGATAGTAGGCAGTTGAAGTATGAAGTTTGTGGAACTTTGGAAGGGTATTGTCGATCGATGCACGCTGTCTTCTGTCGATCGATCTAAGACAGATCTTCTGCTTTTCTATGTCGATCAATGCTGAATAAGGTGCGTCGATCGATGCACATCTTTCCACTTTCGACCAGCTGGTGTCATCTGATACTAGGTCATGATATTCAATCAGCTCTCATTCTCCATCGATCGATGGTGTATGGTGGCCGTCGATCGATTCTTGATTACCAAGTTGTTTGGTCTCTGCTGCTTGATCAGTATCGATCGATGGCGAATGGTTGCCGTCGATGGATGCACCTTGACCTATGTTGATCGATGCTTGTGGGACCTGTCAGATGAACTCGGATTTTCCACACGGGAATCCCTCTTTTGCAACCTTTCTCTCTTGACTTCTACCAAAAATCATCATCAGTCAATGCATTGATGTGGTGACTCTGTCCAGCCTCTATTTTCTCCTTGATTAGACTCTCATATCTCCTAATAGTTTCACTTGTGTGCATCACCTGATTCTCTAGCTTCTTCACATGGGTGTTAAGATTTTCGAACTTGGTGTTGAGGTTGAGGTACAGACCATCTATCTTTCCATTGAAATCCACCGTCATCTTCTGCTGTCCCTCTAAAACTCTGTCACCCATTGCTTCAATCTTGCTTCCTTGAGCTTCTGGAGGAGGGTTCTGGTAGTAGGAGGACTCATAGGCTATGTTGTTGTTAAAGGGCCTTTGATGTAGTCAGCTTTTAACCACTAAAACCAACCGCAAGTGCACGGTAGTGCGCGGTAGTATATAGGGATTGAATTCCTCAGAGACCAAGGTTACGCTATAAATTTTCGAGAGAAAAGTCAAGCTAGAACGACAAGAGTTTGTTTTGGTAGTTTCAATTTCAGAAATGTAATAAACAGAATGTAAATGAAGTTTCACAGATGAATAAAAACGCTAGGCCATGGGTATTCTTAGAAATAAATAAATCAAGATATGAATGCTAGATCGGGAATTTAGATTTAAACCGTTCTTGAACTCAAACAACCAGTATAGTTTAGTTAACTTTCGGTAAACTAAACCCTATGTTATAGAAATCTAAAGATCAACTTTCGTTTTATCTAGAATTCTAAACATGCAATTTAACAAGTTTGATTTGTTCACAAGCTTCCTAACAACGACTTCCGCCGGTTATGAATGCTTGCTCATCTAGATTCGTTTCAGGGGTTTAAACACTCATTTTCAGTGAGTTTAAACAACCTAGAGATCATGAACTAGGTGTGCAGTCCAGTTCAAGCAATAATATACATCTAGATGAAGAACCAATGGATTTAACCCCTATCTAACATATCGGTCTCAATGATTCATGGATCCTTTCGATTCACCCTAGCCTAATTGTAGGATTACTCAGACATGAAATGAAGAACACAGAAAATAACATAATGATTCATTGAATAGAAATATAGAATGAAATAGGGTTCAGAAAAAGCTTCTCTATCAAGAGTATAGATTTCTTCTCCCTAGAGCTTACAATCTTCAAAAGCAAAAGCTCAATCCAAAATGAAAATGTAACGTCCTGAGAAAACTACTCAGAAACTGCAACAAATAGGGTTCAACACATTTTTCTCGAAATCCCTAAACAAAACCGGTTCAAACTTGAATAAAACCGAAAAATCTGATTTTCTTGCGTACAGACCGGCTTGGATCGACCACGGGATCGATCGATCCAGGAGGGGATTGATCGATCTGAATGATGAAGATTGACTCACTTCTTTTCTTGGTCGATCGAAATATGTTCCGCAAATCCATGCAAAAGGATCGACCTGGGATCAATCGATCCAGATGGGGATCGATCGATCCTGACCTTGACTCAGCATTTCTTCTCTTTTTTTGCTCCTTGTGCTCAAAAATCCATCCTAAGGCATCCTGACCTGAAAAGACTCGATAAACAACAACAAGACTCGAAAAACGATTGAAAACATGGGTTAGAATACGCTAAAAACGCTACAAATCAGCCTTCGCTGTGAACTTTGATTAAAATTACTCCTTTGACCATTCCCATAGGAGTTCCTGTTCAAACCTTGATTCCCTTGTCTCTGGAAACCATTCTCATCAACGTAGTTCACATCCTCTCCGATCTCATTATCTCTAGACTCCATTGCTTCCACTTCTGCAAAGGTGACCTGTTTCCTGAGAAACTTCTGAACACTATCTGTTCAATTTGTTCTTTGCTCATTGCTGGATTTGATTTCTTTTTCTCAAAGTCTGTGTTCTTGGTGTTGCTGCAGGATGCCAGATTATCAATCAGCCTTGTAGCCTCTTCAGGACTTCTGGTGCTGAAATTTTCTTCACTTGCTGTGTCCAAAGCCATATGGTACTGTAATCCAATACCTCTAAAGAAAGTGCTGAGAAGTTGCATTTCGTTGAACCCATAATGTGGACAATCTCTCTGGTATGATTTGAATATGATCCATGAGTTTCTGAAGGATTTTGAAGGGTCCTGCGAAAAGGTGGCAATTTTGCTCCCTAGGTCTTCTGCTCTTGTGTCATCAAAGACGTTGCGCAAGAAAGCATTCTTGATGTCAGTCCAAGATTTCAGGGATCCTGGTGGTAACTGATTGAGCCAATATGAAGCTTCTCCAGCGAATGAGTACTTTAAGAGCTTTCAAAAAAGATAGTCCTCAGGAACTCCATTGGCTTTAATGGCAGTCACTAGATCTTCAAATCGCTCCAGATGATCCATAGGGTGCTCATGTCGCAGCCCATGGTAGGGTGTTTGTGCTACAAGTCCAAAGAAAGCGGGATTTATTTTAAAAGCGTGTCTCTGAAAAGCTTGAGGACGAATGGCGGATATATTGGCGTAGTACTAATATGGACGGTTGTAGTCATCCAGTGTTCTCTGAGCAGCTTGGGCATTAGCTTCAGGTTGAGCTTCTGCATCGTCTGCTTCTGCATCAGGGATTATAGTCCACTGATCATCTATCTTCTGACTTGCTGCATTACACAGATGACCCTCAAGGTTATGCAGGTCTCCATTCTTACCCCTAATCAGTATCAAAGTCGCAACCATCTGAACTCGTTTGTGTTTGTCGATCGATGCGTGTCGGTTGATGTCGATCGATGCTGAGTGATCAATGTCGGTCGACGGTGGAATTCGGATGATGGTCGATATGGTCTGTGAAGAAGTGTCGGTTGATGCGGTATTAGTGCTGTCGATCGATGCTTGTCGTCTTTCTTTACGGATCGAGTGTTCAAGTCTGTCAGGGTCAGAGGGTGATATTAGTTCTTGTCCTTTGTTGCTCCTAGTACTTCTTTGCATGTACCTGAAAATAAAGGGAAAGAAATTATTAGTAACTTAAAAATCAGTAACAAACCTAGACTAAATCCTAGAAATTAAATCTAATGGCGATCTATGCTCCCCGGCAACGACACCAAGTTTGACACAGTGTGTTTTGTTCTAGCAGGGTAATGAATATCCTAAGC
This sequence comes from Sinapis alba, assembly GCA_012274485.2. NCBI lineage: Eukaryota > Viridiplantae > Streptophyta > Magnoliopsida > Brassicales > Brassicaceae > Sinapis > Sinapis alba. Next base: position 115,133 of record MU105734.1, on the reverse strand, counting down.
AATTAACTGTCAAATTAACCATAATCTTAACACACTCAATAATACTCTTGCCAAGAGAAATCATGTGTAGTACTTAGGGATATAATCCACATGAGCAAACACACACAATAGATTTCTTATTTCTAAAGACTAAGCTAGGTGAATATTTATATTGGTAGTAAATAATCAGATTACAGAAATATTCCTTGTCAAGTAATATGATGCAATATGGAAATATGCTATTAATGCAAATATAAAAATATTCTATTAGATGTGAATATAAATGTAAATATGCTAGATCTAGGGTTTCAAGCTTAATGAATTATAGTGGATAGGAAGCACGGAATTGTAAATATTCTAGAACTCAAATGTTAACTATTCTGACCCTCTTAACTCCAACTCTTGTATGAGAGCAAAAGAAACGACCATCGATCGACGGCTAAGGCCTGATGTCGATCGATGGTGAAATCATAAGGAAGTATGGGCGAGATTTGATAAGTCCACCAGACTTATTAGACCAGCTCTCGCATGTATCTAGCAGCTTAGTTCAACAGAATCTATTCTGGCACAGAACCTACTCTCGTAGTTTTCCATGTCCTATCATCGAGATCCTAGTAAGCTACTCTAGAATACAAGCTTTAAGAATAACTCAATTAATGTATATTAACTTAGCCTAGCAATACTATTTTGGGTTAATCCATGATTGTTATCATTCAATCCTAAATCTAATTAGTAACTACTCAAATATGATTTTTGTCACATAAATCATAGATGAATATAATAGATATGAAATATAAAATATATAAAAATCAAATGAGTTCCAGGAGGACTCTCAAGGAGTCTATTCTCTCTCTCTCCTAATACAAAATGAATGTAACTAAAATGCTCTGTAAAAACTCTGTCTTCTGTTATGTCTCTATCTTCTCTTTGTCTTTCTCAAGACATAAATATAAATCCCTAATATTAGGTCAAAACTCGTCCAGGGTATTTTCGTCATTATGACTTGGGCTTTGATCATCGGTCGATGGCAAGTGTGCTACATCGATCACTCTCGAGCTTCAATCATCGGCTGACACCAAGTGTGTTCCATCGATCGATGGATTTGTCGACTCCCTAGATGATCAGCTACGGGTTCTTCCCTTCAAGATGCTCCAAAAGCTCCAAATATCTCATATATCTCTGAATTGTTCCTGAACCTGTAAATACTCTAAAACATAGCTTAGACACACATAATAGACTCTAAATAGAGCCTATACATGGTCTAAAACTAGTATTAAATAGGCTATATCATGACCTATCGAGAAGACTTTCTAAAAGTCTTCAGCTAGAAGACTTACGTGAAAGTCTTCTTGCGAGACTTTCAGGAAGTCTTCTAGGTCGATATTTAATAAAATTTCATTTTCTCTAAACATATAAAGAATTTTAAATATTTTCTTCTTATATTAGTAAAATATTAAGGCTACTTAATGAAATTTATATCTTAATTGGTGGTAATTATGAAATTATCAACATTCATGTTTATTAGTGTTTTTAGCTAAGGATAGAAGGCTACATTGATGTTCTATGTTATCTAATGTGTTTTAATTATAATTCTTACAGATGATGCGCCAGTTACCGGTAGTCTATGGAGAGTGGTTGGTGAAAGATCATTCTTGAGATTTTGTGGTTGATTATGTCAAAGGAGCGAGAATGTTCTTTTTGACTGAAGGTTCTACACATGAGGAACTTGTTCAAATGACTCAAGAATATTATAACCTAGACATGAACACAAAGGTTGTGGAGTTGACCTACTCACTACCAGAAGCACTGATGCAACATATGGCTCTAGACACTCCTCCTATTCATGTTACAGGTGATAGACAAGTTCAAAACTTGATCGAGATAACTAAAACACATTATGTACATCTTTGTGTATCAAGCCAAGGCAAGTTTGAAAACAAAGTAGCTGAAGATAGTAATAAAGTTTCTGAAGAAGCTGAAGCTGAAGCTGAAACTGAAGATAGTAATGAAAGGGAAGAATATGAAGAAGGAGAAGAATATGATGATAACTTGCTTCAAGATATAAAAGATGGTAGGGAGAAGGATGCTGGTATCCCTGATTTTGATGAAGACGTTGACGATGCTGAAGATTATAATGTGTATGGAAAAGTTAAAGATGAGGATGAGATAGAAGAAGATGATATGGATTTTGAGGATTTGAAAGCGACATATGATAGGGAAGGATGCACTGGTATCAGCGACAATATCTATGTTAATCAGAGTTTTGTTAGTAAGGATGCACTTGTTTCAGAGTTGCGGTTGACAGCAGTGAAGAAGAGGTTCTCCTACATAATATACAAGACAACAAAAACTGTACTTGTGGCAAAATGTCGTTTAATGGGTGTGTATGAAAGCTTAGAGAAAGTGTAAAACATGGAGCAAACACTTTTTGGGTAACCAAGTATGTGAAAGACAATACATGTTCTGTGACAGACCGGATTACTCAGCGGAAACGAAGTGCTCTGAAGTAGATTGCTAGTCTTTTCTTAGATCGCGTTAGAATCATTGATGGGTTAACTCCGCAGCATATCAAAGATGTAATGAAAAAGATGTTTGGCATGAATCTAGATTACACCACTTCATACCGAGCATTGGTACATGCTCAAGAATTGGTGAGAGGTTCAGTAGAAGCTGGGTATAAGCGGCTTCCTTCATATTTGGAGCAAATCCTGTTAGCAAATCAGGGTTCTATCACAAGTATGGAGCTTGATTATGAGAGTAGATTTAAGTATCTATTTCTGTCATTTTGAGCTTTTTAGTTAGGTATCAGTATCAGAGAAGGGTAATCGTGGTGGATGGAACTCACCTAAGTGGAAAGTATGGAGGTGTTATGTTAGTTGCAGCTGCACAAGATGGTTATTTTCAGATATTTCTAATGGCTTTTGGAATCGATGATGCTGAAAAAATGATTCTTGGGAATGTTTTTTCACAAAATTGAGGAGTTGTATTTATGATGAATATTCCCTGGTGATAGTCCCAGACCGGCACACATCCATTAAATATGCATGTGATAAGGTGTTTCCTTGGGCGATTCGAGGAATCTGTTATTATCACCTACAACAGAACATTGTCCAAAAGTATAAAGGAAAGCATCTCTTGTACTTGGTGAAAGGTGCTGCATATGCTCATACACTTTATGATTTTAACCGGTACATGGAGGAGATACAAAGTGCAAACCCTGATCTTGCAACATAAAAATGAGCAACATCGCTGAGTCGATTAATTCTGCACTCAAACGAGCTAGAAGATTTCTAATACCATTCCTTTTGAAGTTTATAAGGGAGAAGCTAGGAAAGTGGTATTGGAAAAGGAGAGAAGATGCTTTGACTCTCAAAACTCAACATAGTCGGCGATTTGAAGTCTTATTGGCGGTTGGTTCGGAAACAGCGGCTCCGACGAGTGTCCAACCAATTGATAGATGGTGGTTCTTTGTGAGAGGTGGCAAACGAGACTGTGTTGTTGATTTGGAACATGGAAAGTGTGATTGTGGTGTCTTTGCAATTGAAAAAATACATTGTCCTCATGCTATAGCAGTTGCAACATTTTCTGGTGTGGATGTCGCCACTCTCGTTAGTCCGCATTACTCAAAGGATTTTTCATTCGCAGGATACTCACAGAATATATATCCTTGTGTTGGAGAAGTTGAGGCACGCAAATGTCTTCCTCCGGAACAAAAGCGTGGTCCAGGAAGACATAAAAAGTTGAGATGACAATCTTGGTTGGAGTTATCCAGGTTGAAAGGACACAAACCCCGGAAGCAACACATGGAGTATAGGTGCTCAGACTGCCAAGAAACTGGTCATAAGCGTCCACATTGTACTAACTGATCGGGTGAGAAGACTTCTGTGAAAGTCTTCTGTTAAGTTTTCTGGTGAAAAGACTTACCGTAAGTCTTCTATCAAGTCGTCTGGTGAGAAGACTTCGGTTAAGTCTTCTGTTAAGTCTTCTATCAAGTCGTCTGCTGAGAAGACTTCGATTAAGTCTTCTGTCAAGTCTTTTGTTAAGTCTTCTAACGGTCTTCTATTAAGTCTTCTGGTAAGTCTTTTGTTAAGTTTTCTATTGTGTTGTCTCTTATTCTGTTATGAAGTGATTGTGTTGTCTTTTTTTGAACTTATCATATTCGTCTTACATAAAAGTCAATCGTTCATTACAACAAAGTCATTGTTCATTACAACAAAGTCATCCTAAGTCAAATAATTACATATTAAGTCATCCTAAGTCATTACAAACAAATTATTACATACTAAGTCATTCATACGTATCCAAGTCCTTATAATAAGATGACTTATCTTCGATGCCTTCGAAGCCAGGGGTCTCGTGATATATATCTTTTGCCATCTTCTCCTGAATATCCTTCCAATTCTTATCACAAAAGGCAGCAGGAAACTAAGTCATGCTAAGAGCATGACACTCGATGTACTTCAAGGCGTACACACCACAATCACCAGGTTGGCACTGTGGTGCTCCAACTGTCACTCTGTCATAGGTGAATGGTTCCAGTGAGTATTTGATACTCTCTTCGTCGGAGGAAGCGCACTTAACAATGCTGTCCCACACTACTATGTGCCTCATAGGGATCGATATCCATATAGCAATCCAATGATCGTTTTTGAAGTTCACTAGCGCATATATATCATCAACATCTACACCCCAATAAGTCTTCTACAAACTTGTCCCAACAGAAGACTTACTGGTAAGTCTTCTAGTGAGACGACTTCGTAGAAGACTTCCACGTTTGACTTATCGTGTCAAGGAGCCATTCTAGGGGGTTCAGATAACTTGATACCAATAACTTAGACAGCCCTTCGGTTTGCGTTCAAGAGATTTTCTCCAATGTTTGCAAACACAAAAAGTAGATAAGCATTAGCAATCATTTTCTATCGACTAATAAACAACAAAGTATCACATACAGATCTTTTTCAGACATTCCGAAAGCGCTTTGTTCAACTGCTTATCCGAGAGTGCAAAAGGATCATATCCATGACCAACCTTAGTGTTTGGGATGATCACTTTTGCTGTGCTATTCCCCTGAAAAGGAGATTGCTGTGAGGCAGCAAGCTTTATATCTCGTTCACTCCTTGCCCGGACAACTACCAAAGCAGAATCCCTCTTTGAAAGCCTCCTAGTCTCCTGCCTCTGTACATCTGATACGGTGTCTTTGTATTTGTCCATTAAGACAACACTAGCTTCAGCACTCGCCTCAGGTGGTGTAGACAACACTGTATCAGCACCGGTCTCTTTTGCTTTGGCCTCTTTCGCTTTGGCCTCTTTGGCCAGTTTGGTATCTTTGGCTTTGGCCTCTTTAAGTTTGGCCTCTTTCACCTTCTCCAAGGCCTTCTCTATATTCACCTTCGCCTTCTCTTTCACTTCTTTCTCTTTTGCTTTGGCCTCTTTAAATTTGACCTCTTTCGCCTTCTCTACAGCCACCTTCGCCTTCTCTACAGCCACCTTCGCCTTCTCTTTCACTTTCTTCTCTTTGGCCTCTTTCACTTCCTTCTCTTTGTCTCTTTCACTTCCTTCTCTTTGGCTTCAACACTCAGGCCTTTAGAGCAACTCAGTTCTTGGCCATCATCTTGTCTTGCTTTCGCCCCATTCACACTTTCACTCTACAATACAAACGAAGATCATCAGGTAGTGAGGTGAAGATCATCAGAGGTTTCAGAACTAACCTCGTGTTCGAGCCCCCGTTTAGGCAGACTTGAGGTAGTGAGTTGAAGATCATCAAAGGTTGTCCCTTTTCTGGTGATTCCAGCTTCTTCTCCATAACCTCAATCCTATTCCCAAGAAGCTTGATATCCTTAAGGCACGTCCCAAACTCATCCCTCATGGCATCTGTGAACTTCTTAAAATATTTTTCAATGTATACTTTGTCAACCCCACTCACAGGAATAGAAACCTATGAACGAGTCTCTGGAAAAGCCTCCGAACGAGGCTCTGTAGGTGCCTCTATACAAGCTTTCTTTGAAGGTCTCTCACTAACTTCTTCTCTCACAACAAGACTCTTCATAAAACTCTCTTCCTTCACGTACACAACGTGTATCTTTGGATTGGTCCACGGGTTAGTACCAGCGTCTTCCCAGCAATTCATGGTCCACTTCCAACTAGGCGGAGCGTTAAACATGACTTGAATTATGTTCTCGACGGCAACATCCTCTGTATCATTATCCCATTTTGGAAACATTTCTTTGAAGTCATTCTCAACATAGTTGATCACGCGAGTCTGCATTAGATATTTGACGGATTAGATATTTGACGGATTAGAAAGATAGAAAACTCATAGGTAAGTCATTTATAAAGATTTCTCACCAGAAGACTTAGTTAAGTCTTCGCGAAAGTCTTCTGGTGAGAAGAATTTTGAGTTAAGTCTTCCGGAAGTCTTTTGACTTAACTCGAAAGTCTTCTCACCAAAGGACTTCCAGGAAGACTTAACTAAGTCTTCTGGTGAGAAATCTTTATAGATGACTTACATATAAGTCGTATTATTTGGGAAATCACTTGTCTGCTGATAGCGCCTTTAAAACATTTGCATCTTTTGCCACCCTTGAATGCCAGCAAAGGTGGACAAGGTTTGATTGGTATGGGATTCCCATAATTAGTACCCAATTCTGGTAGAGCATGGTAGATCCACACCTGGAGAACTTGTATGAACCCATCGACAATATTAGACTTTGTGAAATCTTTTGCCCTCAAAGAGTCCATCATCACCTTAAACGCCACTCTCCCCCATGGATAATTCTCGAATTTCTCTAAATCCATGACGAGCCTTGCAAAACTAGCTCGTGTTGCCGTTGAGTACTTCCTCCCTTCAATGAATCAAGTGAAGATGGCTAGGTATCCCAGCCGCATGCGATCATCCCGATACCACTCTTGGCATCTTTGACATGCTCTTATTATCTCCTCCGAAGCTGGACCATCATCGAATGAAAGACCAATCCGCTCCTAGAAAGAAGCCATCTCCTTCGTAACCTCACATGTCGGATTTTTAAGGTTCTCAATGTACTCGCAGTTGAAACCAGTGAGGTGTTCAAACTCTATCAGTCAAAACCTCACCAGGTCTGCACCAACCAGACTCCAAAGCTCATACTTTTTCTTGATGTTGAGCTGAAAACATAGCATATAACGAACCAGCCTTGATGCCCAACAAAAATCTAATTCCTTGAACTTTAGGAAAACTCCCAATCTTGATTCCTTAAGATCCTCGTATTCATCATCATGTCGAGCATCCCTTACAGCATAAAACAACTTGGAGTCATATGTATGGAATGATATGCTTTTGATTGGAAAGGGCTCTTGTCCTAAGGTAAATATCCTCTTCGGGAGTTCTAGTGAATCCATTTTCGGTATGCATAACAATTAAAAACCAACATCTCAATCACAAACCAAACACAATTACTGGAAGACTTCCAGTTAATATATCCGACAAGCCTACTGGAAGACTTACTTGAAGACTTCCAATAAGTCTTCCTATAAGTCTTCTAGTAGCCTTCTCGGATAATATTAACTGGAAGTCTTCTAGGAAATCTTCCAATAAATCTTCTCTGAGAAGCCTAGTGGAATACTTCCTCGAAGACTTCCACAAAGTCTATACGAACATATTGAAGAACTTACAGTCGAAAGTGAAGCGGTGAAGTTATGGTCGACAACAACAGCAGCGGTTAACAGATCTGAAAAACTCGAAGTAAAATAAGAAGTCAGACTATCACGTTTAGGGTTTAACGGCAGCAAAACTTCATAAAGGTTTGCCTTTAGTCAAAAGCTGAACTCGACACCAAAGAGGAAGAACTTACCGGCATCAGAGCTCAACGACAACAATAACGAACATGAACGGTTTCGGATATGAAAAAAAAAAGCGGGTTAGTTTAATCTCCCGAAATACTCTTCCGACATGATATATAAAGGAGATTCGATGAAAGAAAGAGATTAGCGGCGGTGAAAAACAACGGAAAACGAGAAACTGCGGAAATCATCTTCGGTATTTCCTTTAGAGAGAAACGGCTAGGATTCCGTGGTTTACCAGCAAATAGTGAAATAATAAAAAAAGTTAAAATTTACTATTTATATGTCCGGTAAAACATCCAGTTAGGTTAACTGTAAATTGGTAAAACTCACAAACGGTTCGGCATAGAAGACTTCCTGGAAGTCTTCTCGCAAAACATAAGCGAGAAGACTTACGGGGAAGTCTCCTACACCCTACACTTCATGTAAGTCTTCTAGCGTAAAATCTTTTGGTAGTTAAGTCTTCTAATACCCTAAACTAAATAACAAACTAAATATCAATAAACACTTCACTAAACTTAAAATCAACTCCAAAAATGTTTAATATACACAAACCTAAACACATATATGTAAAAAAACGATTTTTCAAAAAATTTGGTTAAGCTTCCAAAATCTAACCCTAAAGATACATACAATACTATAACATATGTTTCCAAACCCTAGACCAAAGAATATCATGAGATGAAACATTCACTCATCTATGTTGAAAACAATTCAATTTTACTAGATTTTAATTTATATCATTTACAAAAGTTTATTATTACATGATTTAGGCATTATATTCAGTCTTTCATCTTCTTTGTAGTTATGTCTGAGTCGTTTCTCCCATAACATTGATCGACACTCACCAACAACAATCAATTGATACCCACCCTTCAACGTCGATCGACACTGACCATCCAGACTGAGACAATGATTGAGCAACGCAGGAGTGTGATCGATCGACTCCCACACGCCACCATCGATCGACGGTGTGACACCCCCGATCGTAGATGACCGGAAATGACACGGTCGATGATCCCTGAAAGCCGACCCAAGGTTCCCGAATACTTCCGAGTTCCTTAGAGTAGCAATCTGAGAACATCGACGCTCCTATCGGATATCACTTAAGGCTTTTCAACCCGACCAAGCAATACCCGATAGTTAGTTTGTCCCAGACAAAGACTTATATCATATGGAACCCGTACTTTAGAAAAATCTTTATACATTATATATTTATTCATTCAAAAATCATCTTACAAAAATGTTATAGGTCGACCTTGAAGTTATCGAAAAACAAGCTTTATATAAAAGCTATATATAAAACGTCTTGCACGGATAATAAATCTACCGCTGGCTAATGTTGTTCCTTCACGTCCTAGAGTAAGGTCTCCCACCTACTGGTAACCTGCATCACAAATGAGTCATGAGTAACTAGTTTACTCAGTGAGTCTAATCCCGCACCCAACATATATCAATAATATCCCGAGCAATGAACTCTATTTGTATGGAGTGGAAATATATTCCATAATTTATAAAAATATATAAGGGCTATCATTCTGTCAATGTGAATCTTATCTTAAACGTCACCTCCTTGACACCCGCCATTCACTCATACATATAATATATATATATATATACTAACCCCGAAAACCACCAAGGCTAACCGAGCTTAGCGGGAAAAATAAATATAACCATCATCTCCATCAGATATTCGAAGATCGAACATCTAACGCTGCATGCAGTTACACGGCCTCCAGGGTGCGATCCCATCATCGTGTCTTCGTGACCTTGTTCCATATCGCAGGACCAATTCACGGCAATGCGGGAAATTTTGGAGAGTGAGTATACAATAAGACTTCATATGATTTATACTTATATACTTAGTAATATACTTATATATTAGTACTTGAGAACAATTACTTAGGCTTGGGATAAACCTCAAATAATAATTCATAATATTTCTTAAGTGTTTACATAAGTAAACACCTCACATTCAAATTATAGATTAAGAGACTTTGCTTATCAATCAACCATATTCAGTATGCAATCATGCATACTCATTCATAACTTATTCATCATCTATCTAGACTCACCATTGAATCCATGAGATTGGCTAAGGAAGACTAGACTCGAGCTCAAACCAATCACACTCCACTTTACTCGATTCAGAACTTCCCGAAGGTTACCCGGACTGATCTTCAGATTTCTTTGACCAACTGAACCAAGACAGGACGTTTGGATAAAAGATTATTCAGTTCGGTTCAAATAGAAACTAAACTCAGCTCAGATCATCAACTTATATCAGTTCACTAACGGTTCTAAGAAATGATCAGTCCATGATCAAGTTCTTACCTAGACAGAACATGATTCTACTTGATGAATATGGTTGATCCTTCAAGCTTCTCTCGACCAAACAGAGTGGTTTGATCTCAAGATCAGATCGGTTCAGGCTATAACAACTTAAATCGGTTTATAACAGCTCATCTCATACTCAGTTAAGTCCTGTTCTATTCAGTTCAAGCTCGGTTCTACTTGTACTAAATCAGATCAGCTCGGTTCTAGGAAGTTCACAACAGTTCAGGAAAAGATCAACTGAGTTCAGTTTGGTTTAACTTCAAACAATTCACATAAGTTCAGCTACTGGTTCTATGAGACATATTCAATCATAAACCAACAAAGACTGAACCATACATGAACTTATACAACTGATCCTGACAAGTTAATCAACACACAGCACTCGTTTCTCATCAAACAGAACTGAAGCTTACAAAAACTGATCTCATCAAACTGATCCGAACAAACTAACTGAAGATCTTACCAGATTAATACTTGAGACTGATAATCTGTGAAGTGATCTCATGAATCTTCTGGACCATCTATAATTTTTTCCACTCACGACAGTCACTGATTCAAGGCACATGAGAGTTAGGAAGGGTCGTCCATGCTCAGATCTCTCTTCAGAATTTCTCTGAATTTTTCTTTCATTTTTCTGTCTAGTTTTCTCTCTTCTCTCTCT
>MU105734.1:4801-96596 GCA_012274485.2 Sinapis alba | reverse complement strand
ATGAACTTATACAACTGATCCTGACAAGTTAATCAACACACAGCACTCGGTTCTCATCAAACAGAACTGAAGCTTACAAAAACTGATCTCATCAAACTGATCCGAACAAACTAACTGAAGATCTTACCAGATTAATACTTGAGACTGATAATCTGTGAAGTGATCTCATGAATCTTCTGGACCATCTATAATTTTTTCCACTCACGACAGTCACTGATTCAAGGCACATGAGAGTTAGGAAGGGTCGTCCATGCTCAGATCTCTCTTCAGAATTTCTCTGAATTTTTCTTTCATTTTTCTGTCTAGTTTTCTCTCTTCTCTCTCTCTGATTTTTCTGAAAGTTTCTCTCTGATTTTCTTGTGGTTATGGACGACCGGGCTGGTGAAGAATAGATTTAAATGACTGAGAGGTTGATTTAGAGGTGGGTTTCACTCAGCACAAAGCAAGGCTGAGACTTGACAGCTGGAGACATGCTTCATCAAAAGCAGCTGAACTTTTCCTTCCCATGAAGAAAGCTGCAAGCAGCTGAAGCAAGTAGATGGTGACTTGCACATGACTGAATTATTAACCAAGTAGGCAGGCAGCTTGTGACAATCACATGATCATTTAAATGAAGCAAGCATGCAGGTTGGTGCAAGGCATGTGACGGGTTAAGAAAATTATTTAAGATGTTGGTCAACATTTCCGATCAGTTTTCAACCAAACATTTCTCGTCCATTAATTCCCTTCCTGCTCTCGGAAAATCTCTTCCAGCTTAATAAAAATTCAACCATAATAATTAAAGCTCGGCCGGATCTATTAAAGGAAGGTCTTTCGACCACGCGACAGTCTGTCGGGACATTAATTCACCGGGTTTTTTTTTTTTTTTTAAATATGATCAACCAACTCCAAACTGGTCGAGCAAAATTTTTCTCAACCAAAACTTTATTGGTTTGTGAGGGTTATTACAGACGGTCTTACCGAATATGGATCTAGAGCTTTCGATGGCAACAACCGACGCATGTTTACAGGGGATATGAGAGATGAGTATGGCGTTTACAGAGATGAGAATGACAATGCAGGAGCCATTGATGGAATGATCATCAGTGTATCTAAGGAGGACATCAGAGAGATCCTTGAGAGAGCCAACTTGCACGAGAACACTCATCTATGTTTACCAGAGTATGCAGCAAACACTCCTAGAATCAGACCAGAAAGATCAACATACAATAGAGAAGAAGTTGATGAAATGGTACATGGAATCTACAGAGCCAGGAGATGATGATGGATGACTACTACAAGAGGCTTGATGAATTTTACTTCCCATTCAACAACATCATTGGCTGGTTAACCACCTGAATGGAAGAATTGAGGCATAAAGTTGACTACGCTCATCAGGACACATAGGATCAACATTTAATTAGAGCAGTCAGCTCGGCATCGATCGACGACATTTCTACGCCATCGATCGATGGGCAGCCAAAAGCATTTCGGCAGAGGCCAGTGACCGAGTCCTTATTGGAGGACAAGCTTGACAAAATTTATCTTTCCGAAGACTGGATGAGGAACGGTATCATTGAGAAATTGAAGAACTATACAGAGCCTACAGAGGCCACACTCAACAAGCTAATGGGATGCATTCAGAAGCTCCAAGAAAGGATGAGTAGAATGGAGACTGCCCAGCAATAATCAGACAACAAGAGAACCATAGGAGAAGAAGCTGTAATAAGCTTCACAAGTGCATGGTTTCAGACAGACAAAGAGTATGTGAATACTTGCTTTCCACTGTGGCTCGATGAACAACCCAACTAGTCCACATGTCCAAACGTCGAGCTAAAGACTATAACCAAGCGTTGAGTGGGAGAGAACCCAATATTTAGTAAGTTTTCATTTGGTTTTTATTATCTAGTTACTAATTACATTTTTATTCACTTATCTTAGGTTTTTGAGGAAAAGAGTAAGATTTGAACTCACCATCAATAGACATCACCAACTCAAAATCAATTGATCCCATCTATTCACCATTGGTCGATACACATCACTCACCATCGATCGACACTCTTAACAGAGTTTGGTAAAATCGACTTTCTCCTAACTTTTTCTATATGATTTATTCACTTACCAAACCAGACAGGATAAACACTGTGGGGGGGGGGGGGTTACTGATGATCTATTTTGATTTTTTACTTGTTATATTTAACTTGTTTTCAAAATTGTTTTATTGAGTCAAGTAGAGGATTATGATCATAATCTTAGCTATTTACTAACCACACTGTAGCACCATTCTTAGAACTGTTGATTGTAGAGATTACTAGAGGTGCCAAAGTGGATCTACCTGCCATTAGACCACATTTAGAACATTTGAAGGAACTGAAGCTGATCTCCAACCTAATAATGACGAATTCGCTTGCTTTGGGGTTTGAGATACATCGGATCAGACTCCTCTGCAGATATGTAAGGTACAAGTCATTGCACTTCTGATTTCCTTCTCTCGCTCTCTTCAACATCTAATAAAAAAATAAAAAGATTGAAATGATATCCTGAAATATGCAGAGAGGTAGGTTACCAATGAATCCATTATTCTAATTCAGAAAGGAATGATCACACATTCTTGGAAGCGAGGGATAGGTAAATTACCTCTGGCCCCATTATTCACCTACAATTTTGCCCAAGAAAAAAAACCGAAAATAAATAAAGATTCAGAGAAGAGAGTAAATAGGGAAGAAAGGGATCATAGATATTTTGTATCTAACCATGGAGGTTTGCAGGAGTTGAATCCATGTGTCCCTTGATCGATATTTCCAAGGTAAAGCATGCACTTTACTTTTATGTTATGAAATGAGATTAGTAGAGGGGTGAGTCAGATTACAATTTGTTGAGTTGCTGGCAAATAGAGATGGCTGATACACTAGTATAAGGCATATAAAGTATCTCTTAGGTTAGCATTATTTGATGTGGTTGCAACATAGTGAAGTGATAGTTGTGCTTTATATTATGTGAGTCCCCGCCGTTGTCAAACCTCTTTCACATGCCACCTTTGTTTTCCTTGAGGACAAGCAAAATGTTAAGTCTGGGGGAGTTGATATGCCTTGAAGTTACCAATTTTTGACCGTCATTTGAGATCCATTTGGAGTCTCTAGACTGTCCTTTTTGAGTCTTTACAAGTCCAGGTACGTTCCTGAGCATTATAGAGACTATGAAGCTTACCAGAGCATTCAGAGGATTATCTTGTAGTTGTTCACGTTCAGCTAAGTACAAGTCGATGGCCAAGCATCACCATCGATCGACGGTGCACCCTTGGTGTCGATCGATGGCCCACTTGCAGAGTAATGGCCGACTTCAAGCCCAAGTCAGAGATAAATTACGAGAATGCACTTGGACAAGTTTTGACCTAGTATTTATAAGTCTTGTCACCTGTTTAGGCAAAGACACACAACCTTAGACTTTTCTTTACCGCTTTTTGTTTTTACACCACTTTTAGTTTAGGCGAGAAGATCTGAACTCCTTCAGAGATATGTATTGGAACCCTAGTTTATTATCTATGCATTCTATTCAGTCTTTCATCTTCTTTATAATTATGTCAGAGTAGTTTATCTTGTTAGATTTAGGTTCAATGATAGCATAGATGAGTTAGTCCAAAAATAGGATTGCTATGATGAATTGATATCAATTTGTGGAATTGTTCTTACTTCTTGTGACTAAAGTAGCTAACTAGGAACTCGATCATAGGATATAGATAACCACAAGAGCAAGTTCTGTACCAAAAATAAATCCCACCGAATTAGGTTGTTAGATACATGTGAGAGCTGGCCTAGCCAGCTTAAATAGGCGATACTTCATGTTAGTACCATCGATCGACGTTAAGGCTTCACCATCGATCGACGGACCATCCTTATCCGCATACGAGAGTTTGGACTAAGGACTTACCAACTAGTTAATTATAAGCCTTCGCATATTAGTAATTCCCATGCATCTTATCCATTATAACTCGCTTGCTAGAAAATCCTAAGTCTATCATACTTTCCATATTGCATATTTATCATTTGTTTTAAGATAATTTCCTTTTTACATCTTAAATCACTACTATATATATTATTGCCTAGCTTAACATTGGGAATTTAGAAATCTATTGTGTTCCCTAGCTCTCTGTGGATTCAATCCCTAAGTACTACATCTACCTCTCTTGTCAAGAGTAGTTTTCGTAAGGTTAATTTGATAGATTGCATTGTTAGGAACATACCCTTAACCCTCACGACCTGTCAGTTACACGGGAAGAAAAATGTCTATGACCTCATTGATAAAATAGTTGCTAACATGATGGGGTGTATGTTGGAACCTGCAGGGAGAGCTAAGGTTTCAGTTGCATACGGTACCATGATTAAGGTTTGTGGAATCATCAAGAACTTTCGATGGACCTTTCAGGGACACCAGTTTGAAACTGATATCATGGTGATACCATTGGGAATACATGATGTGGTTTTAGGCATCTAATGGTTGGTAACTTTGGTTCCTATTACTTGGGGTTTCGAGAACCTTGAGATGCAGTTCAAATGGTTATCGAAGAAGTGTATGTTTGCATGGCATTAAACCGGGTTCAGTGAGAGAAGTGAAGGCTAAGCGTATAGAGAGTGTGAAGGAACCTGATATGAAACTACATACAATATATGCATTTGAAGAAAATGATGGGGAGATGTGGTTGAATTTTATAAAGGGTATAACAGCAGAGATCAGAGAAAAGATAGGAATTGAGAAACTCGCAACAGAGTTCCAAGATATTTTTGAAGAACCAACATCTCTACCGCCTTTCAGACTTAACCATAATCATAAGATCACTCTGAAGGAGCTGATCCAGTGAGTCAGAAACCATACTGATATGCGATTTATCAGAAGAATGAGATAGATAAAATGGTCAAGGAGCTTCTGAATGCAGAGACGGTACAACCAAGCTCAAGTACTTATGCATCTCATGTGGGTTTGGTTAAGAAAAAGGATGATACATGGAGATTGTGTGTTGATTACATGAAAATGAACAGGTTGACCATCAAAGACCGATTTCCTATTCCGCTAACTGAAGATCTAATGGACGAGTTGGAAGGTTCAGATGTAAATTCAAAGATTGACTTATGGGCAGGTTATCATAACGTTTGAATGGATCCCCAAGACATTCACAAGACCAGCCTTTAGAACTCACAGCGGTCATTATGAGTGTAATGACCCTCACGAGCGGATATAATTTTGGTCGAGAAAATTCTGAAAAAAGTTAGATTCGAGTTTAATCGATCATAATTAAAAATAAAAATCAAACTAATGAATTAATGGCTTGACGGGATTATCTTGTGGTCGAAAGGACTTCACTTGATAGTTATGGTCGAGTATTAATTATGTAGGTCAAATTTTATGAAAGCTGGACGAGTTTGGTCGAGACAGGACGAGATTCAAAGCTCGAGAAAATTTAGTCGAAAACTGTCCGAAGTAGATAGACCAGTTTCTTATGGTGTCTAAACCAGCACATGATATCCAGCTGCCTGCTTGCCTAGCTTGTGTAGTAAAAGTCACATGACAAGCACAAGCTGCCTGCTTGCTTACTTGCTGGACATTTCTTAAAGGGAAGGAAAGGGAAGCAGCTGATGGCTGGATGTAATGAAGCAGGATGCCAGCTGTTCCTTGCTTGCCACAGCTTTGTGTTAAGCTGAGACACTCAGATTAGACTGCCTCTCAGCTATATAAACCCTTCCTTGACCTGCTTGCACGTTCTGGTTGCTCAAACAAAGAGAGAAAAAAATTCAGAGAGAAAAGCAGCAAGGAAATTCAAGATAAAGAAGAAGAGAAACTAAGGAAAAATTCAGGGAAGCTTTGGTGATTTCATCTTGATTCAACCTAAACCAGCTTGTGTGATATAGAAGAAGGTGAGATGTTTGATTAAAGTTAAACCCTAGCCCTTCTTCAGTTTCTGATTTGAACCAAACCCCCATCTCTCTTTGTGATCAGTTCAGCAGTGGGTATATCTTAGAGAGGAGAACCGGTTAAGATCATCTAACCTTGGGTGATCTAGGGTAAGCTTTATCTCTTGCCTCAGCTCTGTTCTGATCAAGTCAGTGTGTTGTTCAGCTCATGTAGTGGTCGGATTAGTTGTATAAGATGGTGAACTGATTAGTTTAGTTAAGTTCCAGATTGAATCAATCTTTGAAAACTGCTAGCTAAGTGGTCATGGAGTGATTGAAGTTAAACCAAACTGAACTCAGTTGATCTTGTCCTGAACTATTGTTAACTGCCTAGAACCACATTGATCTGATTTAGTACAAGAAGAACCGAGCTTGAACTGATTAGAGCCAACCTTAAATGAGCATGAACTGAACTGTTATGAATCAATCTGTTTTGATTTACCTTGAACCAATTGTCTAAGCTTGGTACCTTGTTCTGTTTGGATCAGTTTTCTTGTGGAGTGTTGCTAGTCCAATCCAGTACTCTCAGTCACTTGGTAAGCTTGTTTTGATATGGCTGGATGTGAACCAATGTGTGTCCTGAAGTAACATTAATAACCGATCAAATCATGAACCATTCTCAGGTCCGTTCAGCCTTGTTCAAGAGCGAGCCAAGCCTTGTCCAAGCAAGTTTCAAGACCAATCTCTAGGTGAGTCTAGATGGATGTGTAAGTAGTAAAGTCTCTAAACCTTATGATCCATGTGGTGTTTACTTAAGTGTAAACACTTAACACTTAATGAAATCTGAAAGTATGCATTGAGGTTAGCCACCTCTTAGTACTTGTTCTCAAGTACTAACTAAAATTCTGAAATAATTATGAATTAATCTTGGATTAATTAAGAAACAATCATGGATTAATTAAAGAATAATCATGAATTAATTAAGGATTAATCTAGGATTAATTAAGAATTAATTATGATTAATTATGGATTAATTATGGAATAATTATTGAATTATGAAGCAAGTGAAAACTCATTATATAATCACTATCCCTAAACTCCCGCATTACCGTGACTTGGTCCTGCGAATGGAGCAAGGTCATGAAGACACGATGATGGGGTAGCACCCTGGAGGCCGTGTACTGCATGACGATGCAGTCCCGAATGTTCATTAGGACGTTCGAGGATGATGGTAATGCTAACTTACTAAGCTCGGTTAGCCTTTGTGGTTTATCGGGTCTAGTATATATAATGTAATTATAAGTATGGTGAAGATGGGCGGGTAATAAGGAAGTGAGAAATGAAATGAGATTCACAATGTTGAATGATATATTAAAGTATAGTACTAGTACTTGTATGAACATGTTTATGCATTTGATGATTGTTTGGTTTATGATTAATGGTGTAGTGATCTAGATTCACTGAGTAAATTAGTTGCTCATGACTCATTGTTGTGTGTGCAGGTAACCACTAGTTGGGAGACCACTACTTTTGGAAGAAGGAACGGCCAACCAGCGGTAGTATTTTGTTGTCCTTGCAACGAACCTTTTGTTGTATATTTACTGTAATACGTTGTTGGGCAATAGGCCGTAGGGTAAAAACTATAACGCTTTGTAAGATGTTTAAAGTAAATAAATAATGTATAAATGAATGTTTTTAAATTACGAGTTCTCATATGATATTAGTTCTTGTCTGGGACAAACTAACTATCGGATATTGCTTGGTCGGGTTGAAAAGCCTAGAGTGATATCCGATAGGAGCGTTGGTGTTCTTTGGTTGTTGGTCTAAGGTGATTGGTTATATTCCAAGAACCTCGGGTCGACCACCGGGGAATATCGACCGTGTCACTTCCGGTCATCTACAATCGGGGGTGTCACAATGAGTATCTTGTGATGCCTTTTAGCTTAACAAATGCTCCAGCAACCTTTCAAGGATTGATGAATGACATTTTTAGACCTTTTACATCTTGATCTATAGTTTGTCATTGCATGAGAACTTACAACACTTGAGATGTGTCTTTGAACTGATGAGAGAGCACAAGCTGTTTGCCAAACATAGTAAATGTGCATTCACCACAGATAAGGTGGAGTATCTCGGTCATTTTATTGAAAAGAGGAGAGTGTCAACGGATCCCAGCAAAGTGAAAGCCATTTCAGAGTGGCCTAAACCTGTTAACCTCAAAGCTCTATGTGGGTTATTGGGACTAGCTGGATATTACAGAAGATTTGTGTGTGATTTTGGATCCATATCTAGACCGTTGACTGCCCTGACAAAGAAGGATTCCTTTGGGTGGAATGAAGAAGCTCAAAACTCTTTTGAGAAATTGAAGAAAGCTTTATCTGAGACACCAGTGTTGGCTCTGCCTCGCTTTGACATACCATTCTTGGTGTAAACTGACAGGAGTGGTACATGCATAGGGGCTATCTTGATGCAAGAAGGCAATCCGCTCTCGTATATTAGTTGGCAGTTGAAGGGGAAGCAACGACATTTGTCCATCTACGAGAAGGAACTCTTGGAAGTTGTCCAACTACATTTTTAGATTTTATCGTAAAAGGCACGTAAAATTACATGAAATAAACCAGGCCCGCTTTATTATTTTAGGAGGAAAAAACTAGTCTCGCATTATCTTTACACGGGGATTTTGCAACGAAATGATTTCGAGGAATAAGCCAGACCCGCGTTTTTCTTACACGAGGATTTTACGACGAAATAATTACGAGAAATAAACCAAGCCCATGTTTTCTTTAAACGAGGATTTTACGATGATTTATTCTGAATCCCTAAACCCCAAACCCCAAGTTCCTTAACTTATAAACTCTATATATACTTTCTAAACCCTAATCCACAAATCCCTTAACATTTTGCCTAACCCCAAAATCAGTTTATTAATTTAATTTTCAACACTTGTGTGTTTTTCAAGAACTGGCTGCAGAACCTTATGCATTCCTAGGCGAGATAAGCTTCAGCTATACAATTCACTGGTCTTGCAGGGTTTCTTACAAAAAAATTCAGAACTTTCATGTACATGCATAAGATAAAGTTAATTGAAAGTTAGAAGCATGATTATTGAATGTATAAGATATCAACTAATAAGTTATAAGTAGTACCTCTTAAATGAGTACATCCAACGGAAATGGACTGGTCCACATAACCGAGCTTCCCTCTCTAGATGAACTATCAATTGCACCATTATATCGAAAAAATACTTGGAGGGAAAAAACTCTCAAACATTCAGAGAGTTTCTACAGTTTCAGTTTCCATTAGTGAAATTGTATCTCTATTAATAAATCGTTGACAAAGATGATTGAAAAATGCATATAGGCATCCAATATATATCCTAAAAGCTTTAGGGAATAACCCTATAGAGAAAGAAGCATTGGATATCAAAGTTAGGACATCTAATGCTAGACTCATACAAAGTTAAAAGACTGAGTTGATATCTCTAATCGCAACCTAAAAAGTTTTTGCATCAAGACATGGTAATCATTTGATTTCATTCCTAATATTTTAAATTCTTCTATCTTCACACACCTTGATATATTTGAGCAGTAGCCATCTGGACCTCTGAAGTCCAATAGACGTTTGCAAAATAGTTTCTTCTCTTTGCTGGACAAAGACCAAGGAGTTGGTGGAAGGTATGTTCATTTTCCACGGGGTTTGGGATGTAAATCCTTCCTAATGCCAAGTTGTTTCAGATTTTTTTGAGCGTTAAGACCATCTTTTGATTTTCCACATCTAGCGACAAGGCTTGCACCAATATTTCTTTCCACGTGCATCACGTCTAAATTGTGTCTAACCAGGAGATCCTAGACAAAACAAACAAATATAAGAGGATCAAAGAAAGCTAAAATAGAATAATTCTTAAAATATGGAATAATATAATATTAGAAACATACCACCCAATAAGGCAACTTGAAAAAGATTGACAGCTTCGTCTATCTAGATAACTCCTCCTCATCTATTTGTTCTTCCTCTTCCTCTGATTCAAGAGATTCATCATCGGAGTCTGATCCAACAGACTCATTAATCTTCCTATTTCTGCCAATTACTTTCACATTTCCAAAGTCATTCTTGTAATTTATGAGTATTTGGTTTATGTTATGACCACTCAAAATCCTACCTTTTCTCCCATGCTCAACTTTCTATTGAACCATGTTTTCTTTCCTCGATAAGCATGTGTGGGAGGTAGATCTTTCTGATGGTACATATATACATGCTTTCTCCAATTACTCAACCACATATTATCTGTGTTTTCTCCACACACAGGACAACCAATTTCGTCCTTTACTTTACAGCCTGAAAGATTTCCATATGCAGGAAAATCATGAATGGTCCAGAGAAGCATGGCTCTTAATGTGAAAGTAGTGTGACTGAATGCATCATACGTTAACTCTCTTTTCTCCCACAGATGGTTGAGATCCTTTATAAGTGGTTCTAAGTACACATCTATATTGTTTCCAGGTTGGGTTGGACCAGGAATCATCAATGACAACATGATGCTTCCTCCTTCATACACTTATCAACTGAGATGTTGTAATTCACTATCAAAACATGCCAAGCACTATAGTTAACGTTCTTCATTTTAAAAGGATTAAACCCATCAGTGGAAAGTCTAAGCCTAAGATTATTTTCTTCAGTGGCAAATGATGGGTATTTGTCATTTATTTGATCCCAAGCAACATAATCTACCAGGTGTTGGCTTTTTCCATCAGTGCTCATATTAGTAAAATGCCACCTTAAGTCCTTCACCATGTCCTCTGACCTAAACATCCTCCTGGGCATGGAATTAACGGAAAAAACCTAAGAACTTTATGTGGAATTCCTTTCTTCACATCACTTGTGCGCGTGTTAATCTTCCATCGTGAAGCTTTTCCTTTCAGACATTTTTCTAGCTTCTGAAACTCCATTCTGAATATACAACAGTCATTCACACAAGTGTGTATCTTCTCATAACTCATCTCAAAAGATCTCAGAAACCTCTTCAGTTCATACAAGGATGTGTGCAAGACATTACCCTTGGGTAGCATATGTGGCAAAGTCTCTAGCAGAAGATCGAAGCTTCTATCAGACTGACCCCTCTGTGTCTTTATCCTAAAAAGTGAAACAATCGCCGAGAACTTACTATGGTTTTTACAACTTGGATACATAGGTGTTTCTACATTGACTAGCTTTGCAAGAAACTAATCTTCTTGCTTATCTTCACCGTCATCAACCTAACTTAAATCACCCTTCCTAAGAAACTCTTCATCAAGAAACACAGATGCTTGGTATAAACCCTAAATCTCTTTGTTCATCTCACTTGCATTTCTTCTACAGTCATTACCTGATATCACTTCTCCATGATGATACCAATCCTCCTACATCTTGTAACTCAAATCCAATCCCCTTGTTACAAGATGATCAACAACAACACCGGCTGAGTGATGATCTACGTTGCGGTAGTCAATGCATAGGAAAATGAGCATCTCAAATTCTCATAAAGCTGCACCAACAGACCTCACAAAGTCCCAAGCACCTCTCTCATAACCAGGATCAGCTCTTCGGTTAAGACATATGCAAGCATAAGACAATATCAAAACTTAAACTCTCTTAATCCCCCCCCCCCAATAAATCCTTAAGTATATATTGTTTTTCTTTACCTGCTAAGATGAACCTATGACTTTTCGACCATTTTATGTTCTAAGTTTCTATAACCCATCACCAAAAACAAAACAAACACATACGAATATCTCAAATACAAAATAAACACATTGTCATTTACATAAGCAGCAATAAACAGTCAACTATATATTCAATCAATCGGATACTAAAAAAGTGGCAGACAAAACTTATATTTGGCTCACAAGAATTACCTCAATAATATTATGCAAATTTGAAATCGACTTCACTCCAGAAAGAAACTATCAAAAGCTCCAACCTGCAAACCAAAATAGAACAAATAAGAACCACAAAGGAATATGTGTTACCTAACTTGTGTCCTCCTTATCTTCGTGTTCACAGAAGACAAAATTGCACAATCTGCAAAGAAATTGAAGAAATTAATCAGAGAAATCAAAAAATTCAATCTAGGGCTGGGTTTTACCTGGAATCTGACCGGCGGCAAAGAGAACACCACATGAAGGCACATCTTGGTGAAATTTTGGAGAGATTTGGGTTCCTAACATTGCATGCTCAAGTAAAAGAATGGCGGAATAATTAAAAAAAAAACTAAGTGTTGTGCCTCCAAAATACTTTACAGCTATAGTAGTCATTTTTCTTTCTCGGCTAATGAACTTTTTCTCTAGCGCGAATTTAACGCTATGAAAAAGTTAAGATCGGATTTAACCAGTTTTAGTAGCAGTTGGTGAATTTGTGTTACCGCAAATTGCTACCAATACCCATATTTCTTGTAGTGACAAAGAGAAAATATTGAAGAAATGATTTTCTTATTTTTTTATTGACTTACAAGAGTTGTCTATATATAGACTTACAAGAATCAGAAACAAAAGAGAAGAAAGTCAAGTGTACAATTATGTGTCAGATTCTCAATAGCTATATTTTCAAATTTGAATTTTCAGATATCCTAACGGTCAACACCAAAACACTTCGTTTATGGTCACACCCGTATGGTCGCTCTCTTGTTTGTCAAGTCCCCCAATGGTCAACACCAGAACACTCTGTTTGTGGTCACACAGATTATGATCAGACATTTGACCATAGTTGTCTTATGGTCACACACTTGATCATAGTTGTCTTATGGTCACACACTTAACCATAATAGTCATGTGTTTTTGTCACATATATTATCGTCACACATTTGACCATGACTGTCTTCTTCTTCTCTTTGCCCTTCATCTCTTCATATCAACATGTTGTTCATGTATTCATGTCAACATTATGTACCACCTTTTTGACAATGAATGGTTATCAATTACTCAAACTTGAGGTGGTCTGGGTAACCAGACCAGAATAGAACAAACAATAAAACAAAGATCATTGTGGAATGACTTCGCATTCCTAGCTAAAGATTCCGAAATTTCATTTAGCGCTCATGGGGTATGAGAAATCTTGAAGTTTGGGTAACATATCAGCATGGTCTTTATCCTCTCCAATTATGTCTCAAAGTTTGGCCATGCTAGAGGTTCCTTAATCATCGTGATCAAATCCTTGCAATCCGTCCTAAAGCTCTGGCATGTCAACACCCAACACAGTGCTTCAACTTCTGAATGCAAGGCTGACTCTCGCCATCTGATTTTCACATTCCCATAAGCTGGACTTTTCCCAAGCTGTCCATCCAAACCCAACCACAGCCTCTAAACGTAGATGTGTAAGTCCATGATCCACCTACCATGTAAATATCCCTATGCCTAAGACTTGGTCCTCCTCAATACTAGGTTCTCCTGAGACTGCTGGCTCTGTCTCTTTGACATTAAACCATGCTTGAAACTCACTCTCCGCATATCAGACGAGCTCTGCAGGATCTCTGTCTATCCCTCACGTGGTATGTATTTTGTTCTAGCAGGGTAATGAATATCCTAAACAATCTACTGTCAAATTAACCCTAATCTTAGCACACTCTATAGTACTCTTGTCAAAAGAGATTAGGTGTAGTACTTAGGGATCAAATCCACAGAGAGCAAAGAAACACAATAGATTTCTTACTTCTAAAGACTAAGCTAGATGAATATATATATACATTAGTAATGAATAACCAAATTAAGGAAATATTCCTTGTCAAGAAGTAGGATGCAATATGGAAATATGTTACTAATGCAAATATGGAAATATTCTAGATGTAAATATGAATGTAAATATGCTAGATCTAGGGTTTCAAGCTTTATGAATTATAATGGATAGGAGGTACGGAAATGTAAATATTCTAGAACTCAAATGTAAACTATTCTGATCCTCTTAACTCCAACTCTCGTATGCGAGCAAAAGGAATGACCATCGATCGACGGCTAAGGCATGATGTCGATCGACGGTTTAAATCATAAGGAAGTATGGACAAGATTTGATAAGTCCACCAGACTTAATAAACCAGCTTTCGCATGTATCTAACAGCCTAGTTCAACAAAATCTATTCTAGCACAGAGCCTACTCTCGTAGTTCTCCATGTCTTATCACCGAGATCCTAGTTAGCTACTCTAGAATGCAAGCATTAAGCACAACTCAATTGATGGATATTAATTTAACCTAACAATCGTATTTTGGGGCTAATCCATAAATGCTATCATTCAACCCTAAATCTAATTAGTAACTACTCAAGAATGATCTTTGTCACAAAAATCATAGATGAATAGAATAGATATGATATAAAATATAAAAACCAAAAGAGTTCCAGGAGGACTCTGAAGGAGTCTCTCCTTTCCTTCCTAATACAAAATGAATCTAAAATGCTCTGTAAAACTCTGTTGTAAAAACTCTCTCTCTATATTGTATTGTCTTTCTCAAGACATAAATATAAAATCCTAATTCTAGGTCAAAACTCGTCCAGAGTATTTTGTCTTTCTGACTTGGGCTTTGATCATCGATCGATGGCAAGTGGGCTGCATCGATCGCTCTCGAGCTTATATCATCGGTCGACACCAAGTGTTATCCATCGATTGATGGCTTCATGGACTCCCTAGATGATCAGCTACGGATTCTTCTCTTCTAAATTCTCTAAAAGATCCAAGTATCTCATATATCTCCAAAACATTCTTTGACCTGTAAATATACTAAAACATAGTCTAGACACACATAATAAACTCTAAATAGAGCCTAGAATATGGCCTAAAACTAGTAATAAATAGGCTATATCAATCCCTCTAAAGAGTTTTCCATTATGTGCGTTCCAAATATACAAGATTAACAGGGGATCCATATCTAAATTTGGTTGAATAATACTATTCTTTCTCTAGAAGAGGTAATTCATGTTTGCATAGATGCTTGCTAACGAAAAGATAAAAGGATTTGTTGGTGTCGCAGAGAGAGCTCTTGTAAATTAAGTTGTTTCTTCTGGTTCTTCGCATTGTGGGCAGTAATTGTCGCATCTCATATTGCGCCTTATCAAATTCCTTTTTACCTCCATATGTCATGTTATCAGTTACCGTATAAGATGACATATCTTTTGAGGTGCTTTTATTTTCTAAACAAAGGTTTGGAGCTTTGTTATAATTGGTTCCAAGAATATCACCTCTTCGTCGTTCCTCAGTAGATTACATGCTACCCAGTATCTTGATTTACAATGTATTTTCCACTTTTTATGTAACCCAACCAAAATATATCACGACGATGAATTGGCTCACAGCCATACTCCGTATGCGAGGTATGTCTTCGTCATCTAAGTAATTTTTTAGTAGTCCAACATCCCATTCCTTCATCTCTTCGTTAATGAGATAACTAACTCACATTCTTGGGTGTAGAATTGGGGCAGTCGGACGAGCCAGCCTAGCTGGTACAGTGGGTATCATAGGGTCTTCCCACAAACTAACTTCATATCCGGAATAAATTTTCTGTTGAATTCCCAACATGAGAAATTTTCGTGATGCAGAAATGCTTATCCACACATAGGATGAATTGTCCACACATTATGTACCATTTATGAGCTGCGAAAGTACAAGTACACTACGTAATGATATATAAAAGGAGAATATCGAAGTGCTACAAACGAGTAAGTGGTTTAACATCACGTACATCACTAAATAATTTTGTGTTAATCACTTCTCTTTTTTCCCTTTCACATAAGCATGATAAGTAGTTTTATATTTGGATGTTTTGGTATTTTGAGATAGTCAAATTAGCTAATTGGGTCAGATCAGAATGAACTTATCCCCTTATACCTTTAGATATATTTTGTTTGTCTCAATATACCTTTGAGTTTTGTAAATATGATAAAATTATATTTTTTTTGTTTATAAAATTTTAATAATAAAAAATAACTCTAATAACTTATTGCCTTGTTTCTAATTCTCGTTCACTCCGTCTTTTTCACGAAAAAGCAGTTTTCTAATGTTATGGACTTCTGTTCGGCGCTATCTCCGGTGTACTTTCCTAGCGCCATCTCCAGTCTTTTCTCCGGTGCTCACCGCCTTCTAGCAGTCGAGTCTCGACTCTCGGTACTTCTTCTCTTTCGTCTCTCATCCGGATCCCTTTTCTCCGACAAATTCCTCTCTCTGTTTTGGAACAAGATAAATTTAAATAAATTAGTTAAGATTGTTTCCTAATATTTCTCAGATTTAAAAACACAAAATAACTGAAAATATAGAATACATATTCTAAATAATATAGAACATAGACACAAGATTATAATATAAATTTTAACCTTTTAGAACATAGCAAAAATGTAAAAATATGTGTTTTTATCTATGATATATGATAGAGTAAAAGATAGAACAAAGATAAATATTTTTTAGATTTTTCTCCAACGAAGTAGAGAGCCTACAATATATATTCTAGGTTATAAATAACAAATAATTTTGGTTATAACTAAGGAACACGTATTCTATATTTAGATAGATCATAGAGAAGATGTTACAATATGAATTCTAACTTTTGTAAAATGTTTAAGACAAGTTAGAACGTCTATTATAGATTTGTAAAAATGGTTATAATATACATTCTAACAAATTTAGATCAATGCATCCAAATTATTTTTGAAATTCAATTTTTTATATGAAAACATATAACATATACTGATGATTATATTAATCTGTTCATATTTTTAAACTTTATATAATTTTTAATAATTATTTTTATTATTTTGAGGGTAATTATGTCCAAAACAAACAAATTAATGCAAAAGTATAGAGCGACAAAAAATATTCTCATTATGGCTTATTTTTCCAATTTTTCTATTTTTCAGCTTTCCTTCAATTTACGAGGGGAAGATGAAATAGGTGTTACAGTTTTAACGCTTCAATATGTTTTTCTTAAAGTAAATTAATTTGATTTGTTTCGAGGAATAATCTCAGATACTCTTAATGAGACAAAATTTAATATGTCACACTCTTACTAATTCTCACATACTCTTATCTATTATAATACTCTCCATATGGGTGGTTAATGTTCAAAGTGCTCTTTCTATTGACTGATTGAATGACCAATCAAATCATTCTGAATCCCTAATCGGGAAACGAGAATCCAATGCGTTCATTCTTTCTTTTTCCACGCAATCATCGCGAGCTCCGAGCATTGAGCTAACTCGGTTTCGTCGCTTGGATGCTGAATCATTAAGCTATTGATTCCGTTTTATGGGGTATGTATCTTAAATTGCATTTTGTTAAACCTAATGTTTAGAATCCACCTTACACGATCGATCGATTTACAAGGATTCCGATTTACAATATTCGTAGTTATAATTGGACTAGACTAATCGAGGATCGAAATGTGTGGAGGGTATGTCTATTAGGAAATTTTATAATGAACAATTGTACAATCATAAGAAAAGATAGACATCGAGAATCAAAGCTGATAACTACTGAAACGAATTGAGGAGAAGAAAACAACTAGAACTGTAAAAGTTGGAAAAACTTGGTTAGATTAGACGGTAAACGGTAAGACTTGGTTACTGACAAAATTGTGTAAGAAGGTATAACTTAGTATAAGTTAAGTGGTATAACTGTATAACCATGTATAACTTTATGGTTTAATTTTTTTTTTTGTATTAGAGATGTGTCTTTCTTCTACAAACATAGACTTTGATTATGATGGACATTATTCTAAGTCTAGAGATGATTATGAATGGATCTCAACCGATGCTCATTTGTATGCTATATCCTTTAGGAAATCATCACTGGAGGAGATCACTTATTCATTGTTGAAGGAGAGGATATGCAAGAAGATGGGAATAGATCCGTTTACGAAGAGACTGTATTTGGGTTATATTCCATTGGTAGTGGAACCTAAGAGGCAATCATATATTTTGGATGATGAAGAAGTGTTTGTTTATCTAATATCAGTGGATAAAGAGCAAAGAAGAAGTATTTTGCATGTAGAGGACATCCGAGAATTAGAAATAGTTCAAATAACCGAGCAACTATCAAGAGTTGAGAAACAAAGCTCATGTAGTAGAAACTATGGTGAGCGTGAGAGTGGATGTGGAGAAGAAGAGAATGTGGGCACTGGTTTGGAACAGAAGGAATACAATAAACATCCCCATAAGAAACACAAGAGAAGTAGGTTGTAAACCTTTTACTTTCAGTTTTAATGTTTTTATTGTAAATGAACATTGAAATGTGGAGTATTCTGAAAGTTGAGATTTGTATTTTGTGTTTGTGCAACTAAGTGAAACTTTTTTCTTTACTGGTATAAGTACAATAGGTAAACTGAGTAATAGGATTGTAAATAAGAACTTCTTAATAGGATTGTAAATAAGAACTTGTTCAGGTGGGAGACTTAGTATATTTTCAGAGACTTAGTATACCTGAAAATGAGGTTATTTCAGGGAGGATCTACAACTCGGAAGCTAAAGAAGCTTAAACTGAGGTATATGAGACCATATCCTATTGTGGAACGAATTGGAGCAGTTGCTTATAGACTAAAGCTATCAGCGGAGTTGTCAAACTTCCATAACGTGTTCCATGTATCAGTTTTGAGGAAGGTTGTGAGAGAGCCAGAGCTCATTTTGCAGCAGCCACCAAGTGATCTACGTAAAGATTTATTTGCACCTTGTCTACCAGTTGAGATGTCTACCAGTTGAGATTGTAGAGCGACAAGTGAAAGAAGTTTAGGGGGTGTTGACCAGTTTGGTTAGAGTGCATTGGGAGAGAGACGGGATCCATGAGGACACCTGGGAGATTGAGACTCAGATGAGGATTGACTATCCAGAGCTGTTTCAGGAGGATATTGGACAGTCGGTTCAGGAGATGAATTCGGGGTCGAATTCTTCATTAGTGGGGGAGAATTGTAACGACCCAAATCTTCGGGCCCAGCAAGGCCCACTTGACAATCCTGGAACCCTAGGTATTTTCTTTAAATACTTGTCTTTGCAGATTATTTTATTTAGAAAACTCTAAGCGTTGAACCTCTGCAGAAATCGAGCCATCGAGTAGATATGAGATCGATCAGCCCCAGCCACCGTTGCCTACACTGAGATCGGACACTCCTCCACCGTCGATCGCCGAAGGTAACACCGGAAACCGCCCCACCCTTAAGTTTATTTTCAGCCATTTAGTAAATCGATCATATCTCTCTAACCGTGTGGTATTTCACGAATACAAGGACACCATCGTGTTCGTGACGTCAAGAGGAGTCCAGAGCCGGAAGTGCAGCCCCAAACAACTGCCCACACGGCCTCACGCGCCACCGGGAGCTTGCCTTGTTACGCACATGAATCTCACGCGCCACCGCAGACGACCGGAGCAGCAGCGCGTGAAGCCCACGCGCCACCGCCGCCAACCGATGTCCGCCGGAGCCACCGTCTCCGATGACCGTCCGTTTGCCACCGGGAAGCCGCCGCCGTGTCGCTGCCACGCCTCTGCCGCCGCTGGTGACTTTCCGGTAAGGTCTGCCGCCTTGGCGGTCGCTGGCGACCGGCCGCCGAGGATTCGTCGGAGACTCAGTGACTCGACCGAATCAACTCAGCCAGTCAACTCGGTTGACCAGTCAGCCGGTTCGGTTTGCAATTGATTTTGGTTAAGGTTAATTGATTTTGGTTTAGTGTATTTCCATTGTTTAATGAGACTTCAATTGGTTAGGAGTAAACCGGTTCAAAATTGATTTGATTATGGTTATTTGAAGTCGAATTGGTTAAGGGCAATTGGTCCGGTTAGATTATTTGGGCTGGTTTGGGTAATGGGCCAGGTGGGCCTAATTGGCAGTGGGTCGGGTCACTGGGCTAGGTCGTGGGCCAGGCCGGGGATCGGGTTGCTGGTCGGGTCGCCGGGTCGGGTCGGGTCTGGTTGATCGGGTTGACCGTTGACCATTGAGCGTTAACTTTTTGTTGACTTTGACCAATCTGCCTGTTATCCGTTTTTGACCGTTAAAAGGGCGTTTTGACCGTTTGAAGGGCGTTTTGACCCAATTTTCGTCATGATTTCTGATTTGGAGTCTGTTTGAGCATTTGGAGTTCATAGCTATCACTTCTCCAAGTTACTAAGGTGAGGGTTACTCCGTTAAATCTCGAACTAGTTTAGTACTACTATTATGAAAAGTTTAGTTTCGAAACATGATTTGTCTCTGTGAATTAAGTCTGCTTGCGAGTCGTGTTAGTTATTTTATTGATTGTTAAACCGAAAATAGGATAATAGAGGATTCAACTATTGTGTGAATTACTTGATGCTGAGCACTGTTATATATACTTATATACATAGTTATATAGTAGGGACTATGTGCGAGGGCGGGGCTCAGACTGTTTGAGCTAGCGACGCAGAGGGTTTTGAGGGCGGGGATACAGAAACATTTGTACTATCGACGCAGCGGATTTTGAGGACGGGGGGTAAAAAGACATTTGTACTATCGACACAACGGGTGGTTGAGGGCGGGGGTACAGAGACATATTGTACTATCGACGCAGCGGGTATATATATATCCTTATGAGGAAATGCGCGGTGCAGGGAGTAGCTGTGTACTAAGAGGGCATGAGCGTTAGTTGGACTAGACGTATATTGATTGTTCTTTGTGGTGTAGACACCGTGCTTGTTTCATGCTAGAGTTAGGCTTACATAGTCATAGTGTTATGTACTAAGTCAGCGGTTTGCGGTTTAATATCCCATACCTCATTGAGTGACTCCCTTGTTACTCACCCCTCCTTCTTTCCCTCTTTTAGGTGAGACCGACGAGAAGGAGTGATTGCTATCGAACTGGTACTTTTGGGAGTTTTATTCATTTCTTTTGCAAACTTTCAGTTTTATGCTTTTATCGGATTTATTTCTTTTATGAGATTTATTTCTATTTATTGGATATATGGTGTTTGAAGATGATTTATGAGAATTAATAAATGGAGATTTCAGAGTTATTATTTATTATATTATTTTGGAAACTATGGGTATTACAATTTGGTATCAGAGCGGGGTTTCGTCCCGGTTCTAACATGGGATGACGATTTGTGGGACTTGGTTTTAATCGGTTTTATTCAGTTTTTAAATATTTCTGGGAAGTTAGGAATTTTCAAAAATAAAAATAAATAGTACCTTTTTGTTTGGTATTATTTCTAAAAGTGTTGGTACGCAGTTTCTACAGAAGTAAACCATTTTGGTTTTTCCTCTTTCAGATGCCACCACGCATGAGAGTTGGTCGTCCTCAGGCCGCCAGAGTTGCTAGCGAGGCAGGTGATGATCATGTACCGGATGAGGGGTCGCAGCATGCAGCCCCACCTGTTGACCAGGATGCCTTGAGACAGATGTTTCAGGATGCAGTTACACATGCCGCTCAGGAGGCTGTTCAGCAGGTTGCCCTGGAGGCAGCTAGGAAAGTCGCTCAAGAGGCTGCCCGAGTAGTTTCTCAGGAGGTTGCTAGGCAGATGGCTGCACTTCAGCATGGTCAGCAGGGCTAGCAGGCTGCACGTGGTCCTCAGATTCAGGTGCAGCAGGGCCCGCAGATTCATGTGCAGCAGACTCCGCATGTTCAGGTTCAGAGAGACCAACAGATTCCTGGCCAGCAGCCACCAGCGTAGAAGGTTCCATAGACTTTTTAGGTTCCACCACCGCCACCCCCTTTTCCAGTGCAGGTTCCAGAGTATGATGAGACACTTATCAGGATGATGGGGCAGATGAAATATGTTGATTTGGAGCATTTTGGTAGTACAATGGATCTTACTGTGGCTCATGATTGGAGGCATAGATTGGATAAGTGTTTGAACACTATCATGTGTCCAGGGAGGATCAGACTTAATATCGCGGAGCTATATTTGCATGGTGATGCATCAGCATGGTGGGATGGGGTGCGATTGATGCATCCTGGTAATCTGACGTATGAAGATTTTCTTGTTGCCTTCAACAAGAAATACTTTCTCAGGGAACCTCTGCACCAGAAGAAGAATGCTTTCGAGCAACTTAGGCAGGGGACTAAGACTGTCAAAGAGTATGAGCAGGAGTTCAGTAGACTTTGCAGGTTTGCTGGTAATCATTTGGATGACGAGGACTTGATCAGAAAGTTTTTAGATGGGATGCGAGTTGATCTTCGAAACAGATGTAGTGTGGTGACTTACACCAGTTTGGAGGACCTCATAGAGAAGGCTGTGGTCCAAGAGTCTTGTATGGCTGAGGAGCAAAAACTTCTCAAGGCAGTTCAGCCTAAGATTGAGAGGAATTCAGAACCACAAAAGAGGACTTGGAACCAGCTGAACGTCAAGTGCTATAACTTTGGGAGGATGGGTCATCTGGGTAGGAACTGTCGGAATAGGCCACTAGGTGCACAAGGTGAAGCACCAGCAGCGCATGCAGTACCAGCAACACATACAACACCAGCAGCACATGCAGCACAGCCAGCACCAGCAGCACATACAGCACAGCCAGCACCAGCAGTTGCACCAGGAGCGTGTTTCACTTGTGGCCAGTATGGTCATATTTCCAGGTTCTGCCCGACCAAGGGGCATGCGGCCAAGCGCCAAGCCATTGCTACATGTGTATATCCTTTAGGCTAGGCTGATGGAGCTGAGCCGATAGCTGGTACATATCCTAACGTACTTGTTTCTCTTGTATATGTATGTTTGGTGATTATTATGCGTAGTTAGAAAAAAAAAATATATGTGTAGGATCAGTTTTTGTGGGAAGTGAGGCAGCTCATACCCTTTTTGACACGAGAGCTTCCCATAGCTTTGTGAGTCCGCGTTTAGTCAAATCTTGGCCTTTTCAAGGTGTCTTTGAGCCTAAGACTAAGCAAATTCAGACAGCCGGGACAAAGAGACTGGGAGCCATTAGCGTCCATCGAGGTGTATCAGTTATACTTGGAGGAGCTAATTTTGTTGGAGACTTAGCAGAGATGGAGCTGAATTACTATGACGTTATTGTTGGAATGGATTGGTTGTCACGATATCGAGTGGTGTTAGATTGCCCGAGGGCAAGAGTTCATATCCCTAAAGCTGATGGAAAGATTACATTTCAGGGTATTCAGACTCACCGAGGAGTTTCTATCATATCCATGTTTCATGCTGAAGAGTTATTGGAGAGAGGAGCAGAAGGATTTTTGGCCACTATTTTGATGACTAGCGTTGATGGACGAGATGAGCTGCGGAACATTCAAGTTGTGTCAGAGTTTGAGGATGTCTTTGAGGCCTTAAAGGGGTCACCGCCAACTAGAGGAGATGTTCTTACTATGAGTTGGAACCAGGGACAACACCGGTTTCACGAGCTCCATACCGCTTGGCACCGACATAAATCACCGAACTGAAAAAGCAGTTGGAGGAACTATTCGATAAGGGTTTTATCAGGCCGAGTACTTCACCTTGAGGAGCAGTGATACTGTTTGTAAAGAAGAAAGATGGAAGTTTCAGGCTTTGTATCGATTACAGAGGCTTGAATAAGGTGACCATAATGAATAAGTATCCACTTCCGCGTATCGATGAGTTGTTCGACCAGTTGCAGGGAGCTTCATGGTTTTCTAAGATTGACTTGGCATCAAGGTACCACCAAATTGCGATAGAAGATGAGGATGTGGGGAAGACATCTTTTCGTACACGTTATGGACACTATGAGTTTGTGGTGATGCCATTTGGGTTGACGAACACACCTGCAGCTTTTATGAAGATGATGAATGATGAGTTTCGTGAGTACTTGGATGAGTGTGTGATTGTCTTCATTGATGATATCTTGATCTATTCTCGGAGCAGAGAGGAACATTATGAGCATTTGCGAATCATGTTGGGTAAGCTCCGAGAGCATCAATTGTTTGCTAAGCTGAGTAAGTGTAGCTTTTGGCAGAGGAAGATTGGGTTTCTGGGTCATGTGGTTTCTGAAGCAGGAGTTGATGTGGATCCATAAAAGATTACTGCAATTTCAGAGTGGTCGACACTTAAGAGTGCTACAGAGATTCACAGTTTTCTGGGATTGGCAGGATATTACAAAAATTTGTCAAGGGGTTTGCCAGTATCACAAAGCCAATGTCAAGATTAACAGGCAAAGACGTCAAGTTTGATTGGATAGACGCTTGTTCGAAAAGTTTTGCTGAGCTGAAGCGGGAGTTGACAAAGACACCAGTTCTGGTACTACCAAGGTCGGGAATACCATATGAGGTTTACACAGATGCATCAGGTACTGGTTTGGGTTGCGTATTGATGCAGGAGGGTCATGTGATTGCATATGCATCACGTCAGTTGAGGTCTCACAAGGTCAACTACCCTACTCATGACCTGGAGTTAGCAACAGTGGTGTTTGCACTAAAGATCTGGAGGTCATATTTGTATGGGAGAAGGTTTAGATACTCGCAGACACTAGAGCTTGAAGTATATTTTTACTCAGGCAGACCTAAATCTGAGACAGCATAGATGGATGGAGTTGCTAGCATATTATGACTTGGATATTACTTACCATCCAGGTAAGGCCAATCATGTAGCAGATGCCTTAAGTAGGCGTAGAAGTGACGTTTCAGGAACCAAAGAGGTTCAGGAGCTTACTGGTACACTTGCTAGTCTCAGATTATGTGCAGTTACTGTAGAGGGAGAGACAACGGGTCTTGAGGCTTTGGAGCAGGCTGATCTACTATGGAGGATACGCGAAGCTCAGGGTAATAATAAAGCTTTATGTAAGTAGATTGAGATAGAGAGTATGGGGTATCATACGGTTGTGAATGGAATGTACATGTACCGGAAACGAGTTTGTGTGCCAGATGATGGACTACTACGAAAGGAGATCCTGCAACAAGCACACCACTCGCGTCTTTCGATTCATCCGGGCAACACCAAGATGTACATGGATTTGAAGCGTTATTACCATTGGCCTGACATATAGAAAGATGTTGCCACATTTGTATCGCAGTGTCAAACGTGTCAGATGGTTAAGGCTGAGCATCAGGTACCTAGCGGGTTATTACAGAATCTGCCATTGCCATAGTGGAAATGGGATATGTTCACTATGGATTTTGTGACTGGGTTACCGACCACTTCAGGTGGAAAGAACGTGATTTTGGTGATTGTGGATAGGCTTACCAAATCAGCTCATTTTCTTGCAATCAAGAAAACGGATAATGTTGAACAGTTGGCGCAGATTTACATCAATGAGATCGTAAGGTTGCATGGAGTTCCTGTCAACATTGTATCAGATCGGGATACAAAGTTCTCATCAGAATTTTGGGGATCCCTTCAGAAGGCGCTTGGGACAAAAGTCCATATGAGTACTGCTTATCATCCGCAGACAGATGGACAGTCAGAGAGGACTATTCAGACCTTAGAGGATATGCTCAAGGCTTGTGTCATGGATTGGGAATGAGGCTGGAGTAAGTATTTACCTCTAGCAGAGTTTGCCTACAAGAACAACTATCATTCAAACATTGGAATGACAACTTATGAGGCGTTTTATGGCAGGCCTTGTCGCACACCACTTTGTTGGACAAAAGTGGGTGAGCAAAGTGTCATAGAACCAGCAATGGTTCAAGAGACGGTAGAGCAGGTAGAAATGCTCAAAACTCGGCTCAAGGAAGCCCATGACCGCCAGAAGATTTATGCAGATAAGCGGGGAAGGATTTAGAGTTTCAGGTGGGAGACTTAGTATACCTGAAAATGAGGTCATTTCAGGGAGGATCTAAGACTCAGAAGCTAAAGAAGCTTAAACCGAGGTATATGAGACCATATCCAATTGTGGAGCGAATTGGAGCAGTTGCTTCTAGACTGAAGCTATCAGCGGAGTTGTCAAACTTCCATAACGTGTTCTATGTATCAGTTCTAGGAAGGTTGTGAGAAAGCCAAAGCTCATTTTGCAGCAGCCACCAAGTGATCTTGGTAAAGATTTATCTGCACCTTGTGTACCAGTTGAGATTGTAGAGAGACAAGTGAAAGAAGTTTAGGGGGTGTTGACCAGTTTGGTTAGAGTGTGTTGGGAGAGAGACAAGATCCAGGAGGACACTTAGGAGACTGAGACTCAGATGAGGATTGACTATCCAAAGCTGTTTCATGAGGATATTGGACAGTCGGTTCAGGAGCCGAATTCGGGTTGAATTCTTCATTAGTGGGGAAGAATTGTAATGATCCAAATCTTTGGGCCCAACAAGGCCCACTTGACAATCCTGAAATCCTGGGTATTTTCTTTAAATACTTGTCTCTACAGATTATTTTATTCAGAAAACTCTAAGTGTCGAACCTCTGCAGAAATCAAGCCGTCGAGTAGATATGAGATCGATCAGCCCCAGCTACCGTCGCCTACGCCGAGATCACACTCCTCCACCGTTGATCGCTGCAGGTAACACTGGAAACCGCCCCACCCTTAAGTTTATTTTGGGCCATTTAGTAAATCGCTCACATCTCTCTAACCGTGTGGTATTTCACGAATCTAAGGTCACCATCATGTTTGTAACGTCGAGAGGAGTCCAGAGCCGAAAGCAGAACCCTAGACCACTGCCCACGCGCCCTCACGCGCCCTCACGCGCCACCGAGAGCTTGCCTCGTTACGCGTGTGAATCTCACACACCACCACATACGACCGGAGCAGCCGCGAGTGAAGCCCATGTGCCACCGCCGTCCGCCAGAGCCATCGTCTCTGACCATCATCTCCGACCACCGTCTGTTCGCCGCCGGGAAGCCACCTCTGTGTCGCTGCTGCACCTCCACCACCGCCGGTGACTTTCCGGTAAGGTTTGCCGCTTTTGCCGTCACCGGAGACCGGCCGCCAAGGACTCGCTGGTGACTCGACCGAGTCAACTCGGTAGACTAGTCAGCCGGTTCGGTTTACAATCGATTTAGATTAAGGTTAATTGATTTCGGTTTAGTGTAATTCGATTGGTTAATGAGAATTGAATTGGTTAGGAATAAACCGGTCTGAAATTGATTTTATTCTGGTTATTTGAAATCGAATTGGTTAAGGGCAATTGGGCCGGTTAGGTTATTTTGGCTGGTTTGAGTAATGGGTCGGGTGGGCCAAATTGGCAGTGGGGTCACTAAGCCGGGTCGTGGGCCGGGTCGCGGATTGGGTCGTGGTTTGGGTCGCGGGTCAGGTCGCCGGATCGGGTCGGGTCGGATCTGGTTGACTGGGTTGACCGTTGACTGTTGACCATTGACCGTTGAGTTTTTGTTGACTTTGACCAAACTGCCTGTTATCCATTTTTGACCGTTTGAAGGGCGTTCTGACCAGATTTTTTGTCCTTATTTCAGATTTGGAGTCTGTTTAAGCATTTGAAGTTCATAGCTACCACTTCTCCAAGTTGCTAAGGTGAGGGTTACTCCGTTAAATTCTGAACTAGTTTAGTACTGTTATTATGAAAAGTTTAGTTTAGAAACATGATATGTCTCTGTGAATTGAGTCTGCTTGCTAGTCTTGTTAGTTATTTTATTGATTGTTAAACCATAATAGAATAATAGAGGATTCAACTATTGTGTAAATTACTTGATACTAAGCACTGTTATATATTCGTATATACATAGTTATATAGTAGAGACTATGTGCGAGGGCGGGGGCTCAGAGATGTTTGAGCTAGCGACGCAGCGGGTTTTGAGGGCGGGGGTACATAGACGTCTGTACTATCAACACAGTGGGTTTTGAGGGCGGGGGTACATAGACATTTATACTATCGATGCAGCGGGTTTTGAGGGTGGGGTACAAAGACATTTGTACTATCGACGCATCGGGTGGTTGAGGGCGGGGGTACAGATACATACTGTACTATCGACACAGCGGGTATATATATATTCTTATGAGGAAATGCGCGGTGCAGGGAGTAGTTGTGTATTATGAACGCATGGGTGTTAGTTGGACTAGACATATATTAATTGTTCTTTGTGGTGTAGACACCGTGCTTGTTTTATGCTAGAGCTAGGCTTACATAGTTGTAGTGCTATGTACTAAGTCAGTGGTTTGCGGTTTAGCATCCTATATCTCACTGAGTGACTCCCTTGTTACTCATCCCTCCTTCTTTCCCCCTTTCAGGTGAGTCTGACGAGCAGGAGTGATTGCTATGAGACTGGTGCTTTTGGGAGTTTTATTCATTTCTTTTGCAGACTTTCGGTTTTATGCTTTTATCGGATTTATTTTATTTATGAGATTTATTGCTATTTATTGGATTTATGGTGTTTGGAGACGATTTATGAGAATCAATAAATGAAGATTTCAGATTTATTATTTATTATATTATTTTAGAAAATACGGGTGTCACATAATGGAACAAACATAAGAGTTTGGAAGGACAATTGGTTACTAGGAGAACCTTCAGCCATCTCGAGAGGTACTAGTGAAGCTACACTCCCTACCCTAAAGGTACAAGAACTTTTCATTCCTGGAACAATTTTATGGAATCTCCCCCTATTGCACAATCTCTTTCACCATGAGGATGTTCAAAGAATCATGCGACTCAGGCCAAGTATAACACACTCAGAAGATAGACTATACTGGAGATATAGCAAAACTGGTGCATACTCAGTCAAGTTTGGATACCACCTCCAAAGAGAAATGGATTCTGAGCTACTAATTTCAACCAATATAGCACATCGAAATCAGCTCCCCCAGGTTCTTTCCTCTTCTCATACAAAACTTAGAAATCAATTACTGCAGAAACTATGGTGTTGTAGTATCCCACCAAAGATTAAAATCTTTTGGTGGAAGGTGCTCCACAAAGGCTTACCAATAGCAAATAATTTTAAAAGGAGAGGTTGTAAAGTACCTATGCACTGCCAAGTTTGTGGGGACGATATGGAGACCATAATTCATATGCTTATCAAGTGTCATGTTGCTAGAGAAGTGTGGACACTATCCCACATAGACCTACAAATAAATCTAGACGAAGATCTTGATCTCTTGTCTTTTACTCAGGTTATCTTGCAACATAACATGGGAGATGCAAAGAACAACCTAGTATTATTTCTTGGATGACACATATGGAAGATGAGAAATAACCTGATGTTCCAAAATAAAAGAGATCACATAATACACATTATCAATTCAGCCATCATGGAGACAAAGTTGTGGAATGAAGCTAATCATCTCAATGAAGTTATTTACTAGACCAACCAATCCTTCTTCCATCAGCGACATCATAGAAGAAGATGTAATGTTTTACTGTATTGTTGATGCATCTTGGAAATCTTCCTCTCAGTTAGCAGGAATAGGGTGGTCCTTGCACAGTAGAGAAAGCACTCTACAATTTCAAGGTAGCTTAGCAATTGAATCCATAGACTCAGCTTTACAAGCCGAAGCAATGGCTACTCTGCGTGCTGTTCAACAGTTACATGCTTTATCTTATAAGAATGTAACGTTTCTAGGTGATTGTGTACAACTGTTTCAGAATCTGAACATCTCATCGCAGGAAAGAAACATGAGAGGTATGTACAATGAAGCATCAATCATAATTGAGGATATCCTCAAGTTAGCTAGGCTGAATAATTTTACATTCAAATATGTACCTAGAAACTATTTTTACAATGTTGATCAGTTAGCAAAAAGAGAGGATAATGTCCCAGCAATATGTAATATCCTGGTTTTAAGCCATTGTAGTT
This sequence comes from Sinapis alba, assembly GCA_012274485.2. Classification (NCBI taxonomy): domain Eukaryota; kingdom Viridiplantae; phylum Streptophyta; class Magnoliopsida; order Brassicales; family Brassicaceae; genus Sinapis; species Sinapis alba. The sequence goes on along the minus strand of MU105734.1, from coordinate 67,166 downwards.
CTAATAAAATCAGTTGAAAAAAAAAAAGAAAAAAAAAACATAAACCCTAGACAACTAACGCTTAACTAGATAATGTGAACGAAAGGAAAAAGAACGCATTTACATCCACAACAAAACTCCAATGGAAGCTCTAGGTCACCTCGGCATTGGCCTCTTCCCGTTTCAGATTTGCCGACTACCACCGGCGACCAAACTCCGGCGTAGCCTAGCCTCCTCTCCGGTGACCACTGTCTGTTCCGCCAGCCGATGGGCCGATCGTCTTCTCTCCGACTTCAATTTCACCACCGATTCTTCGTCCTCCTCCTCAATCGCCACCGCCACCACCACTTTGGTCTCTCCGCCACTATCTATTGACCGTCCCGAACGCCACATTCCCATTCCCATCGATTTCTACCAGGTTTTGGGAGCCGAGACGCATTTCTTAACTGATGGAATCAGAAGAGCATTTGAAGCTAGGGTTTCAAAACCGCCTCAATTCGGTTTCAGTGACGACGCTTTAATAAGCAGAAGACAAATCCTTCAAGCTGCTTGCGAGACGCTCTCGAATCCTCGGTCTAGAAGAGAGTACAACGAAAGCCTCCTTGATGACGAGGAAGCTACAGTCATCACTGATGTTCCTTGGGATAAGGTAATTTGGAATTGTTTTCTTGGTTGTTTCATTTCTCAAAATAAAAGATTTTTTTTTTTTTATCATCTAAACATGAAGGTTCCTGGTGCTCTCTGTGTACTGCAAGAAGCTGGTGAGACTGAGGTCGTTCTTCGTGTAGGAGAAGCCTTGCTTAAGGAGAGGTTGCCTAAGTCCTTCAAGCAAGATGTGGTTTTGGTCATGGCGCTTGCCTTTGTTGACATCTCCAGAGATGCAATGGCATTAGATCCTCCTGATTTTATTACTGGATATGAGTTCGTTGAGGAAGCTCTAAAGCTTTTGCAGGAGGAAGGAGCCAGCAGCCTTGCACCTGATTTACGTGCCCAGATTGATGAGACTTTGGAAGAGATCACGCCACGTTATGTATTGGAGCTTCTTGGTTTACCGCTGGGGGATGATTACGCGGGGAAAAGACAAGATGGTTTAAGCGGTGTACGCAATATCTTGTGGTCTGTTGGAGGAGGTGGAGCATCAGCTGTTGTTGGTGGTCTTACACGTGAGAAATTTATGAATGAGGCGTTCTTACGAATGACAGCATCTGAGCAAGTCTGAAACCCCTTTCTTATTTCTTATTATTGTTTTTTTTTTATCATGATTTAGCTTTCCTTCCCCATTCTAATCTCTTCTGCTCTTTGTATCGTAGGTTGATCTTTTTGTAGCTACCCCGAGTAATATTCCAGCAGAGTCATTTGAAGTTTATGAAGTTGCGCTGGCGCTTGTGGCTCAAGCTTTTATAGGTAAGAAGCCCCACCTCTTACAGGACGCTGATAAGCAATTCCAGCAACTTCAGCAGGCTAAGGTAATGGCTATGGAGATTCCTGCGATGCTGTATGACTCAAGAAACAATTGGGAGGTAGACTTTGGTCTCGAGAGAGGACTCTGTGCACTGCTTATAGGCAAAGTTGACGAATGCCGTATGTGGTTGGGGTTAGACAGTGAGGACTCACAATACAGGAATCCAGCTATTGTTGAGTTTGTCCTGGAGAATTCAAATCGTGATGACAATCACGACCTTTCTGGGCTCTGCAAATTATTGGAAACCTGGTTGGCAGGGGTTGTCTTTCCTAGATTCAGAGATACCAAAGATAAACAATTTAAACTCGGGGATTATTATGATGATCCCATGGTTTTGAGTTACTTGGAAAGAGTGGAGGTAGTTCAGGGATCTCCTTTAGCAGCTGCTGCAGCTATGGCAAGGATGGGAGCTGAGCATGTGAAGGCTAGTGCTATACAGGCACTGCAGAAAGTTTTTCCTTCTCGCTATTCAGATGGAATCCCCAAGGATGCGCAAGAGACTGTGTCTACTGTAGATCATGTTGGTAACAGTTTAGGACATGATGACGAAACTGCTGTTTTAAGTGCAGAAACTGAAGGACAATCCAATATCTTTGATACAAATGATTATGCTATTGGAGCTGGTGTCCCAAAGTCTAGCGTCGATGCAATTAGTGTAGAAAAGTCCAATGCCGATAAGCTAAAGGAGGCAAGTGTAAAGATTCTCTCTGCCGGTGTTGTTGTTGGAATGATTTCGCTGGCCAGCCTGAGGTATTTGTCTCTTAAAAGCAGTTCATCGTTGCAACGCAAGGATATGACTTCCTCTACGGCATCTGAAATGGCTACCATAGGTATATGATCAAAAGATGCGAATTTTATACAAGTTCATTGCTCAAAAGTAGGTCGTCACCCAAAAGTTTAACCAAATTCTTTAACAGGAATGAAAGTAGATCGTTTACTTGATTCCTGTCCCAAAAGATATCCTAAGTATTTAGAACTGAGGTTAACAAGCTGCTGAGCAGATTTTACTCGCAACATGTACATATGCTGCTTGAATGTTTTGATCAAAGTGTAGACAAGAATTGGAGCTGTAAAGCAGTGTATTTAACATTTCTCTTAAGGATCACATATGTAGGAAATTGTTCTACTATGTTTTGTCCAAAACTTTATTTCCTTGGAATAATTTCTTTTCTGAATTAGGGTCAGTGCAATCTGAGGATTCGGTAGCGCTTCCCAGAATGGATGCTAGGACTGCAGAGAGTCTAGTGAGCAAGTGGCAGAAGATCAAGTCTCAGGCCTTTGGGCGTGATCACTGCATAGAAGTGCTGCCAGAGGTAAGGAGGGAATAGAGTCACAATTCACTCGATTGTGTTAATACTGTGAACCGGATTGTAGTGTTTGCAACGATGTCTGGTAATTTTATAGGTTTTGGATGGGAGAATGCTGAAGATCTGGACAGACAGAGCGTCTGAAACTAAGCAGCTCGGGTTGGTTTATGATTATACACTGTTGAAACTCTCCGTTGACAGCGTGACTGTCTCAGCTGATGGAACTCGTGCTCTGGTGGAAGCAACTCTGGAGGAGTCTGCTTGTCTATCTGATTTGGTTCATCCAGAAAACAATGCTACAGATGTCAGAACCTACACAACAAGATACGAAGCTTTCTGGTCCAAGTCAGGAGGATGGAAGATCACTGAAGGCTCTGTTCTTGCATCATAAATATGAGTTCATATGTAGCATGTCTGAACTTGCGATTTTCTCTTTGTTTGTAAATTCTCCTGCTAAATTCTCGTGGGTCTATGTTATAATATAAGTGTGTTAAGAACTAAGAAGTATATTGAACTATAACCGCCCAACCGCCCCTCTCGATCTCCACAACCCGGAGAATCAAGCCAAGTCCAAACTCTTTTTTTGGATGAAAACTCTATTCTATCTACATGGGTCTTTTTATAGTATAAGGCCCATTAACAATCTTTGTAACAACTCTTTCTTTAAAGAATCTATTTACTTGTAAAGAATACTATAAACTGAATGTCTTTCATCACTTCTTCTCTTGCTGCTCCAATCTCCTTTGCCTCCTTGAAGTATATACACGTAATGGCATATCAATACCCTCCGCTGGAGACCGAGCTTGCCCTCAAGCTCGAATGCAGGAAACTGATGACGAAACTCACGCATCTTCATCCAAGATGTCTCATGTGAGGGTAAATTTCTCCATTGAACTAGTACTTCCAAATGCCCAGCATGATCATAGCGTGTATTTAGCACATCCTCTGGTTCAACTACCAATTCCTCCTTGTCAGAAAGAGTAGGCGGAAGCGGATTAACGACATGACCCTGACCCACTACCGGTTTCAATTGTGACACATGAAACACGGGGTGAACTTTTGAATCCGATGGCAGCTTGAGCCTGTAAGCCACCTTACCCACTCTCTCCAGCACTTCATACGGCCCATAGTAACGTGCTGCCAGCTTCTGACACACTCTCCTCTGCACAGATTGTTGCCGATAAGGTCGCAACTTCAGATAGACCCTCACACCCACATCAAACTCTAAATCTCGTCTATGCTTATCAGCATTCGTCTTCATCACATCCTGAGCACGTAACAAATGATGCTTCACATCGGTCAACAAAGCATCACGGTCTTTGAGCATCGTCTCTAACTCAAAATTGTTAGTCGAACCATCCTCAAACCTCAGCAACGAAGGCGGATCACGTCCATACACCATCTTAAAAGGCGTACACTGAGTCGCCGTATGAAACGATGTATTATACCACAACTCAGCCCACATCAAATATCCTGCCCACGTCTTCGGATGGCTCGAAGCGAAACACCTCAGATAAGTCTCCAAACACCGATTCATGACTTCAGTTTGCCCATCCGACTGTGGGTGAAAGGCAGTGCTGAATCGCAGCCTAGTACCCGACGCCTTGAAGCAATCCCGCCAAAAATTACTCAAGAACACCTTATCACGATCAGAGATAATTGATTTCGGATACCCGTGTAGCCTCACTATCTCCTGGAGAAACTTCTTTGCGACATCAGATGCTGTAAACGGGTGCTTAAGCGGCAAAAAGTGACTATACTTACTCAGTCTATCAATCACCACTAAGATAACATTCACTCCTTGCGAAGAAGGTAAACCCTCTATGAAGTCCATTGAAATATCCTCCCAAATTTTCGATGGCAACTCAATCGGCTGAAGCAAGCCCGCAGGTGAAAGTGTTGAATACTTATGCGTTTGACACACAGCACAAGCCGCAACATATTCACCAATCTTCTTTCTCATCTGAGGCCAATAAAACAAACTCTTGATCCGCTTCAACGTTTTCAAAATACCCGAATGACCACCCAGCAGTGTATCATGATACTCTTGCAAGATCAAAGGAATGAATTTTGAGTTTGCAGGTAAAACCAAACCGCCTTTATAGAACAGCCTACCCTGCTGTATAGAATATCCTTCCTTCATCGTCTCTCCACTTGCCAGCTTCCTCAACAAGTCTTGAATATAAGTATCTTCCTCAATTTCCGCATATATATCCTGTAACTGTAAAGTAGCAGGGACTGTCAAAGCACACACGCGAGACTGCAATTCCAGTGAAGAATACTGAACAATCCGTGAAAGTCCGTCAGCCACTCTATTCTCAGCTCCCACCTTATATTCAATATCAAAATCATACCCCATTATACGTGTTAGCCAACGTTGATAGTCCAGTGTGACTTCTCGCTGATCAAGCAAGTATTTCAAGCTTTGTTGATCCGTTCGAACCAAGAAACGCCTGCCTAACAGATAATGTCGCCACTTCTGAATGGACATGACAATGGCCATCAATTCACGTTCATATATGGGTTTAAGTTGCTCTTTAGCCGTTAAAGCATGACTAAAATAAGCAATGGGATGTCGTTCTTGCATTAGTACTGCCCCTAACCCAAACCCCGATGCATCCGATTCAATCACAAACAACTGACTGAAATCAGGTAAGGCCAAAACCGGAGTCGATGTCATTGACTTTTTGAGTTTCTCAAATGCCACTTGTGACTCATTAGACCAGACGAATTGCTCCTTCTTCAGTAGCTCAGTCAAGGGTTTAGCCAGCATCCCATACCCCTGCACAAACCTCCGATAATACCCCGTCAGTCCCAAAAACCCACGCAAATCTTTCACAGTTCGAGGCGTTGGCCATTTTTCAACAGCCATAATCTTCTGTGGATCAGTGGAAACGCCAAACTCAGATATAATGTGCCCCAAATATTCAACACTCTTCTGACCAAAGGCACACTTCTTTCTATTGGCAAACAGCTGATGTTTCTCAAATACTTGCAACACTTCCCGTACATGCTGTACATGGTCTTCGATTCTGTTACTGTATACCAGAATATCATCGAAAAAAACCAGCACAAATCGTCTCAATAATTTCTGAAAAACTTCATTCATTAAGGCTTGGAATGTCGCTGGTGCATTCGTTAACCCAAAAGGCATAACCAGAAATTCGTAGTGGCCCTCATGAGTACGGAAAGCAGTCTTCTCCACGTCTTCCTCCTTCATTCGAATCTGATGATACCCTGACCTAAGATCCAGTTTAGAGAACCATTTTGCCCCGTTCAACTCATCTAGCAATTGGTCGATCATAGGTATCGGGTACTTGTCCGCAACTGTTGCTCTGTTTAAGGTTCGATAGTCCACACAAAATCTCCAAGAATTGTCTTTCTTCTTCACCAACAATACCGGACTCGAATAGGGACTGTGACTGGGTCTAATAGATCCTGCAGCAAGCATCTCTTGCACACTTCTTTCCATTACATCTTTATGAATCTGCGGATATCTATAAGGCCTCACACTTATTGGTCCCATCCCCGGGTGCAAATTAATCGCATGTTCCCTGCCTCTAGTCGGAGGTAGCTCTGTGGGTTCTCTGAACACATGTATAAACTGCTCCAATAAAGGCAACAACTGAGCAGGAACCTCATTATCAGGTTGAAGAGTTTTACAAGATGTTCCCTTCTTGTGTAATTCCGGGTCTCCTTTCAATACTACACGCTTCCCTTGATGTGAAAACTCATACTCATGATTATCCCAATCAATTACACATTTTCCCAACGTTCTCAACCACTGCATACCGAGAATGACATCCACTGCTCCCAACTCCAAAATGATGAAATCTGTGGTGAAAGAAACGCCTTGTAATGTAATTTGGACCTCTCTGCACACTCCACTGCCCTGAACAGACACTCCAGTCCCCAGCAAAATATCCATTCCAGTCCTCTTTTCGACCTTCATTTTAAGCTGATGAACCACATTTGGTGAAGTAAAATTGTGAGTTGCTCCACTATCTAACATCACAATGAAAGCTTGCTTCTTTAATGTTCCTCTCATCTTGGTCGTTGTTGGAGATGATCTTCCCAAGTAAGAGTACAGAGAGATTGATTTACATTGCGGTTCCCAAACAATATCATCCTCCTCTCCTTCCCACACATCCTGATCAATTACTGCCAAATCCATCCCATTAACCACCGTTAGTACCTGCAGCGTCTTATTGGGACAAAGGTGTTGCCGAGACCACTTCTCATCAATTTGAGCTTCTGTCAAACGCAGCTTAGGTCTTTGACTTGTTGGTGGGCGCCACTGAGGAGAAGCTGTTGACGTCGAAGACTGATTTTTTTGTTTCCAGCCACTGTGAGGATTAAACGTCGAGTATGACCTGTTAACGTTCTCTGAGACTTTCTGGTTATCCATCTTTTTAAACTGCATCTCCTTCTGAACCACACTGAATAACGAACTAGACTCCATTTGATATGCAGTCGATATCATTTCTGGCAAATCCACAGGTTTACACATGGTCACCACCTCCCTCATCTCAGCCTCAACCCATTCATGAATATTCCTTCCCTCTGTTTATCTGTTAACCCTGACACTTGCGTTGAAAGATCCTCGAACATATGGATGTACTCCGCCACTGTACCAGTCTGATGAACCGCGAAAAACGGTTGACTAGGATCACGTAACTTCACTCTACTGAAGCGAGCAATCAATCTGTTCTTGAAGTCAATCCAATCCGCAAAAGGACTCCTCACAATCTCACTGTTAAACCAGCTTAACACATCGCCTCCCAAACTCACAGAGACCAACTCAATCTTCATTAACTCTCCATAACCTCCGATCCGGAAAAAACGTTCTGCTAACGCGATCCATCCATACACATCCTCTCCACTGAATATCGGTAACTCTATCCATTTAATCAAGCTATCACGATTTTCCAGCAACGGATATCTCGTCCGATTCTCATCCTCCCTAGAACTACGGCATGGTTCCGAGTTAGAGATGTTTACCTGAATCTCGCGCCGCGGCGCCACCGGTATCACGGTGCCAATCTGCTCCTCCGCGATCGCCTTTTGCTGATTCAGCCTCTCAAACAACTCTTCCAGCTTCGCATCCATTCTAGTGTTGAATCGCTCCTCCATTTGCGCCATTGACGATCGGATCTGCGCGTTCGTCTCTCTCTGCTCCGTGAACTGTAACGCCATCGAAGCCGCTAACGATTCCAAACTCGTCGAAGGCTGCGTCGGTCTCGTCATCCCGATTTGCCGCGATCGCTCGATCCAGATCGCTCACTCGCACCAATTTGTTAAGAACTAAGAAGTATATTGAACTATAACCGCCCAACCGCCCCTCTCGATCTCCACAACCCGGAGAATCAAGCCAAGTCCAAACTCTCTTTTTGGATGAAAACTCTATTCTATCTACATGGGTCCTTTTATAGTATAAGGCCCATTAACAATCTTTGTAACAACTCTTTCTTTAAAGAATCTATTTACTTGTAAAGAATACTATAAACTGAATGTCTTTCATCACTTCTTCTCTTGCTGCTCCAATCTCCTTTGCCTCCTTGAAGTATATACACGTAATGGCATATCAAAGTGCTACAATTCAAGTTTCTTTTTCAGTCAGATACATATTATGTCTAGAGAGTTACTTATCTTACATCCATGTCTGATTCTTGTTTTGAAAACCTTCGGGTGATTCTTGTTCTGAAAATCTTCGGGTGAAGACACTCTGATTCTGATAGTTCCTAAAATTTGATTGAAACCTCTGTTGTGATAGTTCCCCTGATACACCGATATAGTTCACATCAGCTTTGAAATCATTATAATTATTAGTAGTTGACTAGATGACAGGTTGTCTATCAAAATGTAAGCTTTTCCCACTGTTTTGGTCATAAATTCGTCACTACTAACAGTGTCCAAGGCGTTCTGATTGTTTTCATTAACCCCATTGTAAAAGATGTTCAAGAGGTTTCACATCAGTGTAACCATGATGAGGGCAATTAATAGAGTTTAGTTCTATGAAACTCAGAGAATAAGAACACATTTGTATTAAGACTCAGTGAATCGTAATACACTTTGAAGTTGAACTAAGCAAGTACTCTCATGACGAATATAAACTCAGATCATCGATCTCATAACAATCGATTGTTCAAGACTCATAGCGTCTATGAACTTATAACAATCAAAGCATAATCTCTAAGTTCTGCAAACAATCTTTATTTAACATCCTCAGCTACTTCTAGCTCCCTCGTCCTTCTAACGGCCAAACCCTCTCTCTGAATTAAAAGATTTATTTTACTCTTCTGAATTTGAACTCTCCGCGCCAACACTTCTACCCTTATTCTTCCTCACAAACTCGACTGAGGAAATCCAAGAATCATCTCCCTCAGGTTTTCTCATCCAATGAATCAAAAACTCTATATCAGCCGACTGAGTTAACAGATTGGCTAACACCTCCTCCGGAATCAAGTCAACATAATTCTCTTCTAAACACACTGGCGGTAACCGTGTCGCCTGAACATGATCCCCCACTACCTTCTAATCTGTGAGATATAAAAAACATGATGAATCTTGGAGCCATGAGGCAATTCCAACTGATAAGCTGCTTGTCCTATCCGTTCCAAAATCTTGTATGGCCCATAGAATTTAGCTGTTAACTTCTGATAGAAACGTTTAACAATGGACTGCTGCCTATAGGGCGTTAACTTCAAATAAACCATCTCGCCCACCTGCAACTCTACGTCTCTCCGGTGTTTATCGGCCTGACTCTTCATCACTTCCTGAGCACGTATCAAACATCATTTCAAATTTAACAACATAGCATCACATTGCCTCAACGGTTCCTCCAAATCAAAATTCTTCGTGGAACCATGTTCATACTGAAGCAATTTCGGAGGATCTCAACCATATAATACCTTGAAAGGAGTCTCTCGTAAAGCCATGATATGAGATTTATACCAATATTCCACCCAACAAAGAAACTGACACCAAGTACGTGGATGCGAAGAAACAAAACAACTAAGATACGTTTCAAGGCAGCGGTTCAAGACCTCGGATTGTCCATCAATTTGAGGATGGAAAGCCATACTGTACTTGAGCTTTGTACCTGCCAACCTGAAGCATTCTTTCCAAAATCCACTGAGGAATAACCTGTCTCTGTCGGATACAATACTCACTGGATACCCATGAAGTCTAACAATCTCAGCAACAAACTTCTTGGCGACATCCACTGACGTAAAATGATGCTTAAGACCCAAAAAATGAGCCGATTTACTCAACCGATCGATTACCACCAGAATCACATTCACACCTCCTGACGTTGGCAAACCTTCGATAAAATCCATATCAAGATCCTCCAAAATATACGAGTGGGAATAGGTAATGGTTGAAGTAATCCAACCGGAGACAAGGTAGAATGTTTATGAGTTTGACATACATCACATTCGGCTACATAATCACGAATCCTCTGTTTGATGCCTCGCCATGTAAAAGAATGTTGAACACGATGAAGTGTCTTCATTACTCCCGAATTTCCACCACTCTTGCTATCGTGACATTCATGGAGGATAACCTCCCATCAATCACGAATAACTTGGAAGATGACAATGTCCCATTATGCAACTGAAGAATCATATCCTGAATCACTTTATTCTCTGCTATCTCCTTATAAAATCTTTCCACTGCAAGACCATTAGTACCGTCAAAGCCAATAACATGGACGCACTCGACATACTCCTAGACAACCCGTCTGCGGCTTTATTTTCGCAGCCTGGCTTGTAGAATATCTCAAAGTCAAATCCCAATAGTCTAGTCAACCACCTTTGGTACTCCATATTGACTTCTTTTTGTTCCAATAGATATTTAATACTCCTTTGATCTGTGTGAACTTGAAACCTTCTTCCTAAGAGATAATGCTTCCATTTCCTCACAGCCATGACCACAGCCATCAACTCACGTTCATAAGCCGGTTTCAAATGCTCCCTGTCTGTTAAAGCATGTCTAAAAAATGCTATGGTCGTCTATCTTGCATCAATACATCACTCACTCCGTAACCCGACGCATCTGTCTCCACAATAAATATCTTTTGAAAATCTGGTAACACCAAAACAGGAGCAGAAGTCATTGCCTTCTTTAGCCATACAAACGCTTCTTGTGCTTCCACGGACCAAGCAAACTGATCCTTCCTCAATAGAGATGTCAATGGTCTCGCAATGATACCATAGTTTTTCACAAACCGCCTGTAATAACCTGTTAAACCTAGAAACCCTCGCAACTGTTTAACTGATTTAGGTGTTGGCCAAGTATCCATAGCCTTTGTCTTATGTGTATCTGTTCCCACTCCTTCACTTGAGATGATATGACCAAGATATTCGACCTGTGGTACCCCAAATGTACATTTCTTCCTGTTTGCAAAGAGCTTCTGTTCCCGCAACGCTGTCAAGGCTCTGTCCAAGTGTAGTAAATGCGACTCCCTTGAAGGACTGTATACCAGTATATTGTCAAAGAAAACCAGTATAAAGTCTCGTAAGAATGGTTTGAATATCTTGTTCATTAGTGCTTGAAAAGTAGCTGGGGCGTTAGTTAACCCAAAGGGCATGACCAAGAATTCATAGTGACCCTCCACAGTTCGAAAAGCTGTTTTCTCAATGTCTTCCTCCTTCATCCTGATTTGATGATAACCAGGCCTCAAATCTAATTTTGAAAACACTGCAGCTCTGTGTAACTCATCAAGCAGCTGATCGATAACTGGAATAGGATATTTATCTGGTACTGTTGCTTTGTTTAAGGCTCTGTAATCAACACAAAACCAAAACTCACCATCCTTCTTCTTAACTAACAACACAAGACTTGAAAATGGGCTTACATTGGGACATATAATGCTAGTCTGTAACATCTCGCTAACCATCTGTTCCATCAGCATCTTCCTTGCATGAGGATATCTATACGAATGAACTGAAACCGCATATATTCCCTGTACAAGATGAATAGCATGTTCCTGACCTCGAAGAGGAGGCAAGCCTTCCGGTATAGCAAAAAGATCGACAAACTTGTCCAATAGGCATAAGAGTTCTTCATTGATTTCTGGTATTGTGGGTGTCACCACCGTAGTAGCTAAATGCACTTCCCTTCCAGTATCACTACCACAGTAAGTAGGAGACAATGACTTTAGGGAAAATTTGGTGTTATGCAACTCCGGATCACCTAGCAATGTCACCCTTTTCCCTCGATATACAAATGTAAGTTCCTGCTCTCTCCAGTCAACCTCACATCTGCCTAATGTTTCCAGCCACTCCACCCCTAAAATGACATCAACACTTCCCAGTTCTAAGGAGATAAAGTTTAATGTGAAGTCAGTATTATTGAGAACAAAGTTAACTGCTCGGCACACTCCAAAAGCTTTCACAGTAACCCCATTCCCTGACAACACATCCAAGCTACAAGCATCATAAATTTTCAAATGTAGTGATATAGCCTATTTATTACTAGTTTGAGGCCATGTTATAGACTCTAAATTACTCCATTTAGAGTCTATTATGTGTGTCCAGGCTATATTCTAGAGTATTTACAGGTCCATGAACGTTTTGGAGATATATGAGATACTTGGAGTTTTTGGAGCATCTAGAGGAGAAGAATCCGTAGCTGATCATCTAGGGAGTCGACGAAACCATCGATCGATGGAATACACTTGGCGTCGACCGATGATTAACACCCAAGGTCGATCGATGTAGCACACTTGCCATCTATCGACGACAGCATATTTCAAAGCCCAAGCCAAAATGACGAAAATGCCCTGGACAAGTTTTGATTTAAATTTAGGGTCTTTATATTTATGTCTTGAGAAGACAGAGAAAATGAACAACTTTAGAAAGAGAATTTTATTCTATTCATATTGTATTACGGTTAGGAGAGAAAGGAGAGACTCCTTCAGAGTCCTCCTGGAACTCCTTTTGGTTTTTATCTATTTTATATTTCATATCTATTTCATCTATGATTTCTGTGACAAAAATTATGTTTGAGTAGTTATCAATTAGATTTAGGGTTGAATGATAGCAATCATGGATTAGCCCAAAAATAGGTTTGCTAGGTTAAGTTAATATCCACCAATTGAGTTGTGCTTAATGCTTGCATTCTAGAGTAGCTAACTAGGATCTTGATGAAAGAACATGGACAACTACGAGAGTAGGTTCTCTGCAAGAATAGATTTTGTTGAACTAGATTGTTAGGCTCATGCGAGAGCTGGTCTAATAAGTCTAGTGGACTTATCAAATCTCGCCCATACTTCCTTCTTATTTCACTGTCGATCGACACCAGGCTTTAACCGTCGATCGATGGTCTTTCCTTTTGCTCGCATACGAGAGTTGGAGTTAAAAAGGTCAGAATATTTAACATTTGAGTTCTAATAAGTCTAGTGGACTTATCAAATCTCGCCCATATTTCCTTCTTATTTCACTGTCGATCGACACCAGGTCTTAACCGTCGATCGATGGTCTTTCCTTTTGCTCGCATACGAGAGTTGGAGTTAAAAAGGTCAGAATATTTAACATTTGAGTTCTAGAATATTTATATTTCTGTGCTTCCTATCCCCTATAATTCATTTAGCTTGAAACCCTAGATTTAGCATATTTACATTTATATTTACATCTAGTTAATTAATAGCATATTTCCATATTTGCATTAGTAACATATTTCTATATTGCATCCTACTTCCTGACAAGGAATATTTCTTTAATTGATTGTTCACCTCCAATATATATATTTACCTAACTTAGTCTTTAGAAATAAGAAATCTATTGTGTGCCTTTGCTCTCTATGGATTCGATCCCTAAGTACTACACATGATCTATCTTGGCAAGAGTATTATTGTGTGTGTTAAGATTAGTGTTAATTTGATAGTTAATTGTTCAGGATATTTATACTCTACTAGAATAATAAACAACACACCATGCCAAAATTGGCACTGTTTCCGGGGAGCATTGATCGCCATTAGATTTAATTTATAGGATTTAGTCTAGGTTTGTTACTATTTTTTAAGTTACTAATTTTCTCTTTTCCTTTGTTTTCATGTACATGCAAAGAAGCACAAAGAGCAATAAAGGAGAAGAACTAGCATTATCCTCTGGTCCTGACAGGCTTGAAAACACGATCCGCAAAGAAAGACGACAAGCATCGGTCGACAACACTTCTACCGCGTCGACCGACACTTCTTCACGGACCGTATTGACCATCATCTGAACTCCTCCGCCGACCAACATTGATCACTTAGCATCGATCAACATCAACCTACACACATCGATCGACAACAACTTACTCACATCGACTGATATTGATCGCTTAGCATCGATCGACATCAACCGATCCACATCGATCGACAGAGGCAGAAGCAGACAAGTTCAGATGGTTGCAACTTTAATACTGGTTAGGAATGAGAATGGAGACTTGCGTGTCCCGGACGGTCACCTGTGTAATGCATCATGTCAGAAGATAGACGATCAGGGGACTATAATCCCTGATACAAAAGCAGACGCTGCATAAGCTCAACCTGAAGCTAAGGCCCAAGCTGCTTAGAGAACACTGACTGACTACAACCGTCCAGACCAGTACTACGCCAACAGATCCGCCTTCTTTGGACTTGTAGCACAGACACCCTACCATGAGCTGCGCCATGAGCACCCTATGGATCATATGGAGCGATTTGAGGATCTAGTGACTGCCATTAAAGCCAATGTAGTCTCTGAAGATTATCTTTTTTATAAGCTCGTCAAGTACTCACTTTCTGGAGAAGCTTTATATTGGCTCAAGCAGTTGCCACCAGGATCCCTAACATCTTGGACTGACATCAAGAATGCTTTCTTGTGCAACTTCTTTGATGACACAAGAGCAGAAGACCTGAGGAGCAAGATTGCTACCTTTTCACAAGACCCTTCATAATCTTTAAGAAACTCCTAGATCAGATTCAAATCATACCAGAGGTATTGAATTATAGTACCAGATGGATTTGGGCACAGCCAAAAAAGGAAATTTCAGCACAAGGAGTCCTGAAGAGGCTACACGGTTGATTAGGAATCTGGTATCCAGCAGCAGCACCAAGAACACAGACTTTGTGAGAAAGAAATCCACTCCAAGAATGAGCAAGGAGCAGATTGAAGAAGTCAAAGCAAAACTGGATAGTGTTCAGAAGTTTCTCAAGAAGCATGTCACTTTTGCAGAAGTGGAAGCAATAGAGTCTGAAGATGATGCGATTGAAGAGGATGTGAACTACGTTGATGGGAATGGTTTCCTGAGGCAAGGTAATCAAGGTTTCAACAGGAACTCCAATAGGAATGGTCAAAGGAGTAATTTTAATCAGAGTTCACAGCGAAGGCCCTTCAACAACAACAACACTTATGAGTCTTCCTACACTAGAACCCTCCTCCAGAAGCTCAAGGAAGCAAGATTCAAGTAATGGTTGCCAAAAATTTAGAGGGACAACATAAGATGACCGTGGATTTCAATGGAAAGATAGATGGATTGTACCTTAACCTCAACCCCAAATTCAAAAATCTCAACACCATGTAAAGAAGCTGGAGAATCAGGTGATGCAGACAAGTGAAATTATTAGGAGACATGAGAGCCTGATCAAGGAGAAAATAGAGGCTGGACAGAATCACCACGTCAATGCATTGACTGATGACGAGTTTTGGGTAGAAGTCAAGAGAGAAAAGCTACAAGAGGGGGATTCTTGTGTGGAAAATTCAAGTTTCTTCAACAGGTTGCGCATGCATCGATCTACGCATATCAAGGCGCATCGATCAATTGTACCTATGGAGTTAGCAGAATCGGGAAAACCCTCAACCATCGATCGATAGAGCGATGGTAGAATCGATCGATGGTTTCTAGCAACGAAACGAGTTCATCTACCAAAAGTCACGAATATGACAACTCCAGAGCAGAGGATCATTCTGAAAAAGAAAAATGAACCTCCGGAGTTCGTGATTCCATGCTTGATCAAAGGTCACGAGTTTCCCAATTCCCTCTGCGACACTGGATCATCAGTGAGCATCATACTCAGAGCTATGGCAGAAAAGTTGAACCTTGTGGGAACCAAAATTTGCACTGTCGATTTCCATAAACTTTAAGAAGTCAGGAAACCCTAACTATCTCATGAGATCCCAGATAATCTGCTTTAAACCAAACGCGAGACAATCAAACGATGAGAACAAACAAAATAGTGAAGAATTGAATATAGTAAAAGAAGAGTAAAAGAGATCTTATTCCGAGTTTGCGTTTAAGCGTTTACAAGAAAGAAAAGAGCCTTGGCCACAAGAGCTGTTGGCGAGATCCTAGTTCTCGTATCCTAAGATTGCAAATTCCTAATCGAGTAGTAGCATGATATCAAAAACGGAAATAAATGCATATTGCTCTAAGTTGCTATGAATGCTAAAAGTCTTGTCTCTCTTTGCCTCCAGCTTCCCTTCTCTTATATACTCGTCTCCAAGGTGGTTTTGCGCTTCCTTTTCTGCCCGTGGTCGAATTTATCACTTCGGGAATATTCCCTTTTCTCTCGATCTACACGGTTATCTTCAGAAACTTTGCATTTATCTTCTGATTTCTCAATATTTATCTTCGTGTGAATAAAGACAAGACCATCGTAACACCACTGAGCTTGGTTTCATATGAAAACGTAAGCGGGCCTTTTAGTCACGTTTTAGGCCTCTCATACTGTTTTGCCAACTTTGAGCGTTTTTTTCGTTTTCTCCGAAAGACCGTTTTCGATACGACGTCGACTTTTGGTATGAGTTCAAACATCTCGTATAGCTTAGGCAACTTTGGAGTTAAGCCAACCGTTGCCATTTTACATGATCGGTTTGAACTTCATACGAAAAACAAGTCTTTGCAGGTTTTATCGTAAATTCCAACGGTAACACCGATCGAGACAAAACGAAAAGCATTTTATCAAGTTTCGAGAGAGGAGCTAAAGGGAGTGATCCAGAACGCCATATGGCGACCTGGGGGCTGTATTCGTCGAGCTAGGAGTTGTTTGTCGAGTCTTACTTGTTTCTACCATAAAATCTCAACGGAAACTCTGATTGAGACGAAACGAAGAGCCTTTCGATCATGACTCTAAGAGGAATACGAATAGCAGGCACAAGTCGCCATATGGCGATCCAGGCTTGGCAAGCTGAGGTCGCCATATGGTGACCCAGTCTTTGAAGGATTGGGTCGCCATATGGCGACCCGGACAGTGCGAGTCTAGGTCGCCATATGGCAACCCGGACTGTTCGGGTCTAGGTTGCCATATGGTGACCCGGACTGTGCGGGTCTAGGTTGCAATATGGCAACCCAGATTGTGTGGGTATGGGTCGCCACATGGCGACCCAGGTTGTATGGTTCAGGTTGCCATATGGCGACTTGTATTCTACGTGTGCGGGTTGCCATATGGTGACCCGTGCTTCGCGTGTATAGGTTGCCATTTGGCAACCCGTTCCTTGCGAGTGCAGGTCGCCTTACGGCAAACCGTGTCTTGCGAATGCGGGTCAACATATGGCGACCCGTGTCTTGCAAATGCGGTCGCCATATGGCGACCCGTGCTTGTAAGGTGCGGGTCGCCATATGGCAACCCATGCTTCTCAAGTGCTGGTCGCCATATGGCGACCCGTGCTTGCAAGGTGGCACTCACCGTATGGTGACTTACTTCTTGTGGCTTGATTGTTTTTTGAAAACTTTCGTGAGCCGAAGCTTTGGAAGAATCATTTTCCGAGGACTTGAGCCGTTGATTTCGTTGTGACCGATTTTGACCCCAATAAACCTAAAAGTGGAGCCTTCCAGTGATTCGTTCGTTTTTGTGGATTGCTCCAGAGTGGATTCAGGGGGTATTTGTAGAGATGTTCTACTGCAGATTCAGAATGTCCTAGTCCCTATAGACTTCCATGTGATGGATATCCAGATCAATTGGAACTCTTCATTACTATTTGGGAGAGCATTCATGGCTACTGTGGGAGTTATCTGCGACATGAGGACTAACAGGTTGTGACTTTCCTTGATTGATCCTAATGTTAATTATAAAATTTATATGAATAAACCTGCCCTTACGAAGTTGTCTAATGATGCAGAACTTCTGGCCCCATGCTTCTGCAATTATTAGTTCAACGAGGAGACTGAAGATGGATAATCGATCGACACCCAACCCAAAGAATCGATCGACGCGTTTGCTATTCAGCAATCAGTCGACACCCACCCTTCGTTATCGTTTGACAGCATAACCCCATAACCGATCAACACCTGCCACGCAGATGGCAGTTATACCCCAGCCTACCTCGAGTACGACGAAGATTACAGAGAATAAGAGTTAATCGAGTACCGTGGTATTGCAATGGAAGAGGCTGGTATTTTTCAAATTTCCCATCAACTCAGGAAATCGACATCGATCAACGGCAACCATTCGCCATCGATCGATATTGACCAAGAAGCAGAGTCTGCACTTGATTCAGCTGCAGAACGAGAGAAGACATATGGTTATCAACAACCATATGAGTTCGGTATCATGAGAGATCTAGACGGTCACGCAAGAACTATGGATGGCAGAATTCTAAATGCCACAAGGGAAGATATAGCTGATATACTTGCAATGGCCAATAGAGTTGGACATATGTTCAGGCAACAACTTAGTAATCAAGCATTGATTGACGACCACCATACACCATCGATCGATGGAGAAGGAGAGCTGATTGAATATCATGACCTAGTATCGGAAGATGCCAGCTGGGAGAAAGTGGATAAACGCGCATCGATCGACGGACCTCATTCAGCGTCGATCGACATTGAGAAGCAGAAGAACGAGCTGATCCAGAATATTCCATACACGTCTCCACATCTTAGATCGATTGACAGCAGACAGAGTGCATCGATCAACTACATACAGCGTGCATCGATCGACAGCACCCTTGCAAAGTTTCACAAACTTCATACTTCAACTGCCTACAATCTGAAGAGTCCACCATCGATCAAGGGGATCAACCCAGCATCGATCGACGGCTGTGTCGAGCATGGTGCAATAGCCTATGATGCTAAGGGAGAACAATTTTCCATTGGGAAAAGAAATATGAGTATGACATCTACAGAGCTGAGAATGGTAATGCACGAGCTACAGACGGAAGAGTAGTGAATGTGCAAGCTGAAGACATCATAACAATTCTAGAGAGAGCTATTATGTTTAAGCAGAGCTACATATGTTTACTAGAACATGCAACAAGGATCAATATATCTATGGAGAATCAAAGGACATATAACAGAGCAGAGATTGATGATATTGTGCATGAGATCTACAAGGCTCAAGAGATGTCACTGGATGTAGACACTTGTTTTCCAAGCGCTGAGTGGGAGGCAACCCACTGTTTAGCAAATTTTAATTGGTTGTAGATTATATTAGTCTAATTTCATATTTTATTATATTATTGAAGGGTTGTAAAAGAAAAAGGAAGATAGTTTGCACATTGCATCGACCTACACTTGATCATTGTCGATCGACAGAGTAACCCTAGCATCGATCGATCGCCACTTAAATGTGTCGATCGACGGTCACCATCAACAAGCAGGTATACCATTTTCCTTGATTAAATTTTGTCCTTTTGATTTATTTTCTTCACCAATCTCGGACTATATAACACTGATGATATTGTTGTTTAAGTCTGGGAAAGGTTTACTAATATTATTTTCTATTTTGAGTTTTATACTTATAAAAAAGAGAGAGAGTAGAACCTTACAGGTGTACCATCGATCGATTTTGAAGAATCCACATCGATCGACCATGGATCATGACTATCAGTTGACGTCAACATCGTGACATCGATCGACTCTCTATTACAAAGTCTGGTATCGAGTTTCTCTCTTAACTATTTACTTATGATTTAAATTTCCCTAACCAATCTGGGACGAATTACATTAGGGACAATGTAATTTAAGTCTTGGGGAGGTTTTCTAATGCTATTTGATTTGTTTTGAGTTTTATTTGCTATATATATATAAGTTTTTCAAAAAGTTTTATTGAGTCAAAAAGGGATTCTGATCAAGATTTATTATTGACTAACAACACTTTAGCACCATTCTTAGAAGGTTGTTGGATCATCCTTTCCTTTTTTCTTCTCCTTATATTTCAGTTTCATGTTTGATGTTTCTGATTTACACACCATTTTTATAAGTAATTTACTTTAAATATATCATATATATAGATATATGATACTGAAAGAAAGTAGATAAATTGTAAAAAATACCATAAGTTAAATATCATTTTTCAAAAATACCCTCAGTCAAATATTTACTAATATTTGGGTTTAAACTTTAGTGATTATTGTTTAAGATTTAATATTAAGGGGATGAAGTTGGATTTATAAATGTTTTATAATATTTAGCAAAATAGCTTAGTGTTTTTATCATAAATTTAGGATATTTATGAAAATAGTCATTTTTTTTTGTCATCAACATAACAGACTCTATTAAGACTCTCTGAACCACACTGGACGCTCAGAATCAATATGAACGATGAAAAACGGTTGCTTTCTCGCACTGCGTGCTAGGCTGTCCGCTCTTGTATTCTGCGTTCTTGACACATGGATGATCTCTGAGTAATTAAAACTCTCCTTCAAGTGCTGAATTTCTTCCAAATAAGTTGCAAAGGCTGGCCATTCATCCGGTTCTGAAACCATCTTCACCAATTGAATACAATCCGTTGCAAAAGTAACATGAAACTGTCTTAGATTCCTCATACACTCCATTGTCCAGATGAAAGCTTCTATTTCCGAATGAAGTGGAGATAGGGATGCTCTCGTATTCCTTGCCCCCATCAGGCCTGCAAACCCTTCTAAGGTGTTATACCATCCTTGTCCCGAGAAAACATCCTGGTCTTTCCAAGATCCATCTATAAAACACCATCTTCCGGGCATATTTTGCAAAGTAGAGCCACCTTCCTCCCTAATACATGAAGCCTTTTGTTGCAATGTTGACTGAGCCTCAACCCAAATTCTTGGTTCCGTTTCCGCCAATTTTATAGTATCCCTGGGATCAACATTTATGTTACTAAATACCATATTATTTCTAGGTTTCCAAATGTACCATAAGATCCAAGCAAACAGATGATCCATGTTTGCAAAAATCGATTGCAACGGGAAGACAGATAAATTCGATGGGATCTGGGAAAGAGCCCATACTTGAATTGATGGTGGACATTCAAAAAACACATGATTTATAGATTCCACTTCAGCCCCACATCTTGAACATTGAACATCCCCTTGAATCCTTCTTGACCGTAACTTTTCCTTCACCGAGATACAGTCCGAAATAATTTGCCACAAAAAATGCTTTAGCTTAGGTGGGAACTGGATTTTCCAACAGAATGCCTTGATAGCATTCACCTCTTGCCCACAAACCTGAGGCATCTTCTCCATGTCTGGGTATACTCTCTCCACCTCGTAACCCGATTTGACCGTATATTTTCCATTTTTAGTAAAATGCCACCCATCTCTGTCACTGGACAGATACCTACTCAAAGGTAAGCTTTCAATAATATGTGCATCCTCCGGAGTCACCAACTCCCGAATCGCCTGAGTATTCCAACTGCGAGTTGTGGTATTGATGAGATGATCCACGGTTAAAAGAGGGTCAAAATTTTGGTGCTTGCAATTTGCTGGTCTCGGGCGAGTGGAAGGGATCTAGGGGTCATTCCATACTGAGATGGTCGATCCTGTTCCCACCCTTTTGATTAGTCCTTTACTAACCAGAGATCTAGCAGACACTATACTTCACCAGCCATAGGATGGGGAGTACGATGTGATCTGTTCCAAAGGAGATGCATTTCTGAAATACCGACCTCTATTCATTAATTGTAAAATTGAAAAGTGGTATCAAACTTGTGATACAATTGAAATATCTCCTAAAATCAAATCATTAGAGGTAATGCATATTAACATTGTATAAACATTATAACAATAATCCACTAAAAACTGAAATAAATTTTGTTAATCTTTCTAATACCCAAACTTTTATCTACCTAATTTTATACTCAAATTAATTATTTTAAACATTTTAATACATTTAATTTTAAAATTTTTTTCAATTTAATACCCAAACTAAATCAAAATATTAATAGGTTTTCAAAGAAATTAAAATAATCTCCAAAATTCAAAATAAAATCTCTAAAATTTCAAATTTTATTTTAAATTTTACGAATAAAATTAACTAAGTTTTATACAATATTTTTTAATTTTATAAATACTTAATTATAAATAAAATAAATAAATTATATTTACACTTCAGAAAATAAGTTAAATTGGGCAATTCTCTCAAATAGCTATTTTTAAGTTTTTGTCACAAAAATAGCCCTCAAAAAATAAAATGATCAAAATAGCCTCTTTTATTTTGAAATTTTGAATATTTATTTTTTATTTTTTGGAAATTTCAAATCCCATCCCCAAACCCAACCCTTAATTCTAAACTCTAAGTCTAGATTAATTAATCCTAGGGGTATAAATGCATATTTTACACTTTAATGAAATTTATTTTGGTCATTTTCTTCCTTGAGAGTTATTTTTGTGAAAAATAAACTAAAAGAGGCTATCTAAGGTAATTTTTCAATTAAATTTGAAACTAATCTTATTAAAAAAATTAATGTCATAAAGAATCTAGTTACTTTTATTCTTAAAATTTAAAATAAATTTTGAAAATTTATTTTTGAATTTTATAAAAAAATAATTTCTGTTTAAAACTTATTATTAAAGTGAGTATACTTTGAATATTAAAATGAGCATAATTTTAAAAGTAAATGTATTAAAATGAGTAAAATAATAATAAAAAAATTTTAGTTCACGGCTAAGATTTTCAGCTTTGCATCGCTTGCTCTACCTCTTGCTTCTGTCTCTTGGCATCTTCTCAACAGCTATGACGGTCTATCAATTTGCTTGTGTACTCGGACTGTCTTTCAGTTGCTGTGGGAGCTTTTTGCTCTGAAGAAACAACCGTCTTCACCCTCATTCTCTCCACCACGCCAATCTAGACCTCTCAAAACCATTTCCAGACAGTGTCTCCATTGCTTCAGTTACCAAACTCCGAAGACAGATCTAGGAGAGCTCCAGCCTTGCATCATCTGCCCCTGGTATAGGGTGTTTGAACAATGGTGCAAGTGCAATCAGTCCCAAATCCCTAATTTCTAGCCTAGAGCTAAGATCTTTGTTTAAAAATTATCTTATAACTCCTTTTGATTTGATTCTTCATTGTGACTACTTAAACAAATATATGATTCTTCTTCCGCTTGCTATGACTGTGCCGGCGAGGAGTGTCCGATAAGTTACAAAGTCCTCTACTTCACAAGACTTTAACGCTAGCGAGCCTTCCGCTGCCACTGGTTTTACCAACGACCTCTAACAACTTCGCTGGTTGGTGGAGGAGAACCAGATTTTTATTGGGCTTTTCTAAAATGGGTTCTGGTTTTGCTGACCCATGTATAAGTTGTAGCCCAATAAAAGTTTGAAACTCCCTTTGTAATTTATGTGTGTTTGGCTGATTGGCTCGAAGAATTTAGTCAAAGACATTAAAGGGTGGGATTGATATATGATGTTTTTAACAACTTTTACATATTTTTTAATCAAAGGCTTTCAAGTTTTTATCAAATTCTCCTAGTCTTTTGGAGTCATTTCAGGTCTGGAGTAGGTTGGAAAGCTACTGGAGAGACATATGAAGAAAATAATGCAATTTGGAGTTTTCCTGTGGAGCAACCTGATGCTTGCTCCCGATCAAGCGGAGCAATCGAGTGCATGCTACTGTGGAGTGATTTTTAAGGAAATTGTCTAATATTATGAGATTTGCCCTAATTCTCCATCTTTTCTCTCCCAGCCACCAGGAGCCTCCATATATCGTCTTCTTCTCTTTTCTATTATTTTCTAAGCTATTTTTGAGAGAGAAACAAGACTCTAGAGTTTATTTACTTGGCGATTTGTTAGTTTATAAAAGGAGAAGTCTCCATCTTTCTCATCGTAGAGATGATTACCCTCAACCCTCTTTTTATCTCTTTTATTAACATGTAGTATTATTCAGAATTGATCTTGTTAGCCTAGGGTGTTAGGGTGCTAGATCGCGAGCTGAATGTAGATAAGTATTCATCGGTTGTCTTCATTCATAATTATTCTTATTACTTTCATTGAATTAATTACTTAATGTTAGATCTTAGGTTTAACCTGTTCATTAACCGTGTAATAGGTTGCTAATACTTATCATGAATGAGCATCACATTCCTAATAAGCGAAAGTAGAAATTAGGGTGTTTTGTGAACAGATCGGGTTAGTCCTTAACACTCATCATCACGCTTGATCCAAGAGAGAGCTTAGGTATTGAGGCTGATCAATGAAAAGAGAAGCACAACGACGGTGGGCTGATCTTCCTTTGCTACCAGAGTTCTAGACTCGAACCGAAAGAACTTGAATATTGTTTGGCTCGCATCCATTGTAACCCGTTCAATAACTCTAGGCTAGCTCGCTTATCATCCTTAAAACCCCTTTTGTTTAATTATCACTTGCTTTCTAAGCTCCAATCAACTCTAAAACCCATTCATTGTTTTAGCTTAATACTGACCCTATAAAGATAAAGTGTAAACTGGTTCTCTAGATTGAATATAAAGTATCACAACAACCACTGTTAACTTGACAGTAGCAAGGATTCATTTTGAGTGTATCAGGGATCCTCTTCAATACTTTGCATCATTGCTCACTCTTCTCCGTGTGATGCTCGGGACCTAAGTGAAAATGCTTTAGTCTAGTGATAAGACCTTTTTGTTTAAGGTTCTTGAAGATATATGCTCTTATTATACATCGATAAGATTCAAGATGAATATGATCACATGGAATTGTTAAGAAGCGAGTGCCAACTTAACAAAGGAGAACTTCATGAATTATACCATTGTTTTGTGCAAAGATTTTTGTTTTTATTTTATCGGAGACTAAAAATAATCGTTACTTCCTGCAAGATGTGCAAGTTTCTTTT
Source organism: Sinapis alba (assembly GCA_012274485.2). Classification (NCBI taxonomy): domain Eukaryota; kingdom Viridiplantae; phylum Streptophyta; class Magnoliopsida; order Brassicales; family Brassicaceae; genus Sinapis; species Sinapis alba. The sequence continues at coordinate 42,422 of MU105734.1, read as the reverse complement.
GGATATGATCATGTTTGTACAGTTGACCCGGTCAGTCAAAGCGGAGGTCTAGCACTTTTTATATGGATGATCCTTTGGTTTTTCTTTTACATGCGGATGAGCACATGACTTATATTAAAACTAGACTTGAAGGACATGCAATCTTTATGATCTTTGTGTTCTGTGACCCTGTTGTTAAAAATTAAGACCTAGTTTGAGAACGATTTTCATGCATGAGTACCAACCGAAGCAAAGCATGGTTTATTATTGGAGACTTTAACAAAATTACTGGAAATCATGAGAAGAGGGGAGGAAGGCGTCGTTTAGAGAGCTCATTCCTTCCATTCCGAAACGTGTTAGATGTGGAATGTTTGATTTTCCATATAAAGAAAATTTGTTCTCGTGGGTGGTGAAAAGACGATCCGTTAAAGTTAAATGTAAACTAGACAGGGCAGTAGCAAATGAAGAGTGGCATGCTTTATTTACCCATACTGTTGTGGAATACCTACAATTATGGGGGTCGGACCATAGACCGCTTTTAGCACGAATTCAATCCAACGTTCAAAGGACAAAGAAGAGTTTCAGATTCTACAAAAGTATGATAGGAAATCAGAGTTTAGAGAAGGGGTAATCTCGGGATGGGAACAATTTGATAAAATTTCAGTCCAGAATTTTCATCAAAAAGTTACCTCATGTCAGAGTAAGATTAGTACTTGGAAAAAGAATAACCCAACAAACTTTGCAGTATTGATTGAAGAATTGAAAACTAAGATAGATTTTGCCCAATATTTTGACAATCCTACTACGGAAGAGTTGGAGGATTTGAGAAGGCAACTTATATCAGCGTTCAGAGAAGAAAATGTTTTTTATTTGGAGCAAAAAAGCAGAGATCAATGACATAGAGATGGGAACATAAACACAAAATTTTACCATGCCATTACAAAACAACAAAGAGCCCGAAATCAAATTATCAGTATCAAAGCGAAGTTGGGGGAGAGTGCAATCAAAGTGAAAAATGTTATTGTTTAATACTTTCGAGACCTCTTCTCCACCTCTTTGCCGTCAGATTTGGATGCCTCCCTCTAATTTTTTTCTGAAAAGGTGTCCCTCGTTGACAACAGGTTACTTTTAGAAAAACATCATAACTGGAGATTAGGAGAGCCTTATTCAATATCAACCCAGGAAAAGCCCACAGACCGAATGACACGACGAGTAAATTGTATTAGAAATTCTGGTGTGAAATGCGTCAAGAGATTATTAGACTTGTAAGAGATTTCTTCACCACGGGAAGTTTCGACCCAAGACCAAATAAACATATTAGTCTTTGTAATGTGAGCTACAAGATTATCTCTAATTTTTTATGCAAGAGACTTAAGAGAGTTATCCCGTGCTTGATATCGGAGACGCAATATGCCTTTGTGGAGACTGTAAATTATTATCACTGGATCTTGCCTATCCCATCTTCTCGAGCAGACTCTGGTCATGTAGTTACAGCGTCTTCTTGTTTTCAACTTATTTGTACAGCATGCCCTAAACTAGCTCGAGGATGGATAGATAGATCTGGTTTTGTTACAGAATCTGCTTGACTTCATATGTTCATTTACTATATCATCTTTCATTTATGATATAGTAAATGATTATCATAAACCTTTCCACAAGGTTGAAGTTTGAAACTGTGCTACTACATCTTTTTGGTTTGATTGCTGGACAGATACGGGGAGATTACATGACCTGCTTGATAACAGAGGTTACATAGACTTGGGAGTAGCAGCAAATGCAACAGTGGAGGAAGTTATAAATAATCATAGGTGCAGAAGCCATTGACTGTTACTGCTGAATCAGGTTGAGGATGAAATTGAAAAAGAAAAGGCAAACTTGGGTAGATCGATGAAGCAGATGTTCAGCTATGGCGACAAAATGAGAACAATTACAGTAATAAATTCTCGGCCAAGTAGACATGAAGCAGCTCAAAGAAGTGTCTGTTACGTGTTCCTTGGGCACGAGCATCGGGTTTGCTTAGGGAACACCAAAGTATGCTTTTCTCATGTGGTTAGCGATTCAGAACCCAGGGGATCGAATGGAAAGATGAAATGCTAACATCAACATTCAATGTGTTTTATGTCAAGAAAATATGGAGACGACTCAAAATCATTTATTCTTCTCTTGTCAGTACTCTGCTCAGGTTTGGAGACCGCTCATGAGAGAAATTCTTGGTGATGACTACAGTACAGACTGGAACATTATGACAGCTCTCATCAAAGACTCTACATCAAGTAGGATCCATCTATTTGTCATTTGATACGCCTTCCGCATGAAAGGAACAATCAGTGTCACGGAGAAAAACCCTCACCACCTATAGACTTGAAAATCACCTCAACAGAACAATAATGAATAGACTCATCACACTTTGGTATCAAGGCAACAAAGCACTTGCAGATGGTCTAGTTACATGGTTTGGATCGAGGATGGATAGATAGATTTGTTTTCATTTATTATATCATCTTTCATTCATTCATGCTTGTCACACTTCTTTTACTATATCATCTTTCATTCATTCATGATAGTAGCTATATCAGAGAAAGTTCTACGTCGATTCATCATCATTGTCAAACATATTTTATTAATCTGACAACTTTGTAATTCAAATAAGTATCTATATTATAACTGAAATACAAAGAACAAAAACAAAAGCCAGTTCACCAATAGTATATGTTTGTTTTCCATATCTTACAAGAGTTTTTCTTCAGGAAGGCAAGTATGTGTTTGTTAAAAATTGCAAAGTCTTCTTCAACTCTATCCTTGAAAAAATAGTACATCAAACAGTTTACTTAGAATATTTCTGTGCATAACCAATAAGAATAGTTCAAAGTTCTTTTCGAATTGAGTTGAATGTTAAAATTATTCAAATCAAGGCTTTTGGTTTACATCAAATGCAACATTTAAAAAAATGTATATCAACTGCATTAGTTGGTTGGTCTTGTACCAAATCAGAACTCAAGTCCTCGCCAGAATCGTAATTTCCATCTTTCTGATCGAAAGAAGCCTGTTTATTGTGAAATGCTCATATTAAATATCTCTTTTGTCAGATTTTACCAGACTTGAGTAGAGAAACTGCATTATAAAATAGGTTTCTCATTTCTAATTGATCTTCGCATGGCGTTGGTGAGTTACTGAAAATGTCAACTAATGCATGTTAAGAAAACTTATCGACTAGTCGCTAGTCGTTTTAACCATCTCAATTTTAGGGAAATCAATTGAATTAATTAGTAAACCACTTAATCATCGGATCCGTCGTCTAATTATCTTGTAGATATTTTGATTTAGTAGATAACATTATCTATTGTTCGTTAATCGTTAATCCATTACATACATCTAAGGATATTTTTAAGGAAGTTTATTTAAACAATATACATTTTAGGATTTATTACCAGAACCAAATAAAACTTTTTTTTATTGCCATTTTTAATATCTGCGTGCCATTTTATTACGTTGTGATAAAAATATATTTACAAAAATGCTATTATCATTACTTTTTCATGCCACGTAAGGAAAAAAACAACGTCACGTAGAACATCACTGACCTGTATTAATGAACTCAGCCGTAAAGCGATACGAAAGGCTTGACGGCTGAGTTATTGGTGCGTTGTGACTGAGTTTTACAACCTGACTGAGTTTTACAACCTTACTGAACTATGAGATATGGGCTGACTTAATATTATATATCAACTGTTAGTGATGGCTGATTTACTGAAATCAGGCTGATTTATAAGATAACGGCTGACTTCTGAACAAAAGTTACGGCTGATTTATATATCGACGGGCTGATTTATGAAAAAATTGGCTGAGTTGCAGTTAAGACACGGGTGAGTTATGTTTTCTGGCTGAGTTAGTGATCATCGGCTGACTGACGTATGGGAGGATTAACAACTGATTTATACTTAATCAGCCGTAATTAACTTGATTTACAGTAAATTCAGCCTAATTATGGCTAATATATTAGCAAAAGGTTAATTACTTGAATAACATTCATCTGACAGCTGATTTATTTGACGATATGGCTGACTTAATTTTTTACAGCCTAATTACGGCTGGTTTATTAGAGAAAGATTAATTATTGAAATAGTAATCACATTGCGGCTGATGTACCTTGTATTTGATGGCTGGTTTGTTTTAGGTTGTGTGATGTGTTCGTTTGGCGCCTGACTTATTGATTTTCCATGTCATCAGATCAGATTTTCCATGTCAGCAATTCTTATTTGCCATGTCACTACTAATGCTACAAGAGTCAAATTAGGGTTTATGTTACAGACGCTGTGTTTTGTTCTTCATCTCCTTCTTCTATCTTTTCTTCATTATTGTTCTTTTCATTCATCTTTCTGGTGAGATCTTATGGATCCAATAATTATTGTTTCCGGTAACTAGATTAAGAAAATCAGATATGTATTCAACACCGACAGTAGAGGGTGTAGAGTTCTGCCTATAGATGAGGAAACAACACAAAACGAACTCGCAAAGTTGGTACTCGATGATTACATATTGAATGAGTTGAGCCACAAGATTCAGGTGAACTTCATGTTCTCGAATAAAACAATGGCGCACAATGCTCCACCAGTTTACATCTCCAATACTCATTAGTTGAAAGGCTTTCTAAGCCTAAGGAAAATTGAAAAGCTACATCTATGTATGGCGATTATGGAATGACGAAGCGAGAGATAAGAGTAAAAGGTTCTTCAGTTTTGGCTCAGAAGTTGAATCTAGATACAAAAATTACGGTGGGAGTTATGCTGGTTTCCGTTTGGAAGAGAAATGCGACGACAAAGACAGTGATTGCTCTAGTACAATGGAATGAGAAAAAGACAAAGTATGAGGAGAAGATGATGTAGGCAAAGAAGAAGAAGAAGATGATGATGAATTTGAAAGCCGATTTGATATGTTCGACGACCCGGATGGTGCGTCATTTGAAGATGATAACTTCAGCTCATACAGTGAGTCTCCAACACAAGACAAAGATTCACCGATACTACCTACTAAGAAGAGATGTCATAACTTGTCAATGAGCGGACATAAAGGGAATCCAGGGGTTATAAGGTTATATATGTCTTTGCTAAACCTTGCGGTAGGGCAACAATACGAGAGTAAAGCCCATTTCGAGAGACATATGAAACTTCTTATGATGAGGGATCAATTTGATTTTGATGTAAATGTATCTAATTCGGGAACACTCATTGTTAAGTGTTAGGTTGATGGTTGTCTCTGGAGAGTTTGTGCTTCTACACTAGAGGATTCCCCGATATTTTTTGTTTGTATTTACGATTCATATCATACATGTTATGTAATTGATCGTTCTAATCGATCTCGACAAGCAATACCGGATATTTAGGAAAATTGTATAGGGAATTTTTCGGCAATGTTGGTTTGTCGTTCAACCTAGGAGTGTTGAAATAGCTATCAATAAGCAGTTTGGTGTAAAGGTAATTAATTTGTTGCGGCTGAGTTATATAACAGTTTGGACTAAGTTATAAAACTTAATGGCTGAGTTATTTTTACTTTACGGCTTAGCTATATAGATTATAGACTGAGTTATACTAACTACACGGCTGAGTTATATAAACATTACGGTTGAGTTATATAGACATTACGGCTGAGTTATTTAAATGTTACAGTTGAGTTATTTAAACATTACAACTGAGATATTTAGACGTTACGTTTGAGTTATATAAACATTCACGGCTGAGTTATAGAAACTACATGACTGACTTATTTGTATCGTTTTCCATGTGGACAGATGGATTATTGGAAATCACATAGGACTCTGAAATTTGCAAGGGAAATCGACGAAGGAACACCTGAGAACGGGTTTGAAGACTTACCTTCTTACATATACATGATAAGAAGAGCAATCCAGGTACATTTACGCGTATACAAATCGACAAGTTTGGAAGTTTCATGTATGTGTTCCTTATGTTTGGTGCGAGCATAAATTAGTTTCCTTTCATGCAAAAAGTTGTCATTGTGAACGGTACGTTTCTTAATGGTAAATACATAGTGACGTTTCTCACATCACTTCCTCAGGATGGTAACTTTCATAATTTCCCAATAGCTTTTGGTATGGTTGACACTGAAAATGATGATTCATGGCACTGGTTTTTTACGCACATTGAGAATGTGTATATGTTGGCTTCTCGTGGAATTTGCACTTACCATTTATATGAACATTTTGGGATTATACAAAGGAAAAGATGTATTTCGTGTGGTGAAAAAAGCAGCAAGATGTTTTAGGATGGCTGACTTTACTATGATATTCGAGGAGATTGAAGCGATTAAACCTGACTTCATGGCTACCTCCAAAGAGTTAATGTCCAACTGTGGGCGCGTGTTCATTTTCCAGGCAAAAGGTACAATTTTATGACTACAAACATAGCATGATCAATGAACAAAGCACTGTCAAGTGCTAGAAGTCTTCACGTTGTTCGACTATTATAATCGATATGTTGTATGATGACCCGATGGTTTGAAAAATGGAGAGAGGATGTGATATCGCAGCTAACCACACTTTCGCGTGGTGTCTAGAAACTACTACATGTAAGTCTGCTGTAACAGTTCCATAAGTCAGGCTTAATGTTTCAATGAAGTCATTTTTAATTGTTCCATAAGTCATCCTTGATGTATTTTATTCATTATTATAATAGGGTCGTCTTAATGCCGCTAGAGTGATGACGGTACAAATGATTGATTCTTATCACACTGAAGTTACAAATGGAACTTATGGATCGTCTTTGCATGTCGTGAACTTGGAAGAGAAAAAAATTCACATGTCGACGTTTCAAATATGAGAAATTACCATGCGTGCATGCAATCACAGCTGCCGAGCACATGAATGTTTGTCGTATATCCATGTGCAGTCCTTACTATTCAGCGGCTATTTGATAAACGCATACGCTGAATCGCTTATGCGGGTTGATTCGACGCTCCAAGTTCCAGAAAATGTTGCTAACCAACCTTGCTTGCCCCCGCCCGTGCGTGAACAACCATGAAGGCCTAAGAATAATAGGATGAAATCTGGTTTGGAAGTCACCCTTGACTACAAACGTCCTAAGAAAGAGCATAAATGTTCTTGTTGTAAACAGGTGAACACAATGCGAAAACTTGTCAGATGTAAGAGTGTTTGCAATGTATGGATTCTGCTTACGACTGAGTTATGTTTTTTACTTGAATGATATGGCTGATTAATGAATTGTTGTTGATCTTTACGGCTGATTTGTTTACATTACGAGACGGCTGAGTTGTTTACATTACGAGATGGCTGAGTTGTTTACATTAGTAGACGGCTGAGTTATTTTTACATTACGGATTAATTCCTGCACAAAATACAAAACATCTTGATTTAAAAAGTGTCTTCTCCCACAAATACATTTTCAACTCTCTACTTATACACAATAATTGTTTATCTTGAAATCAGTTTCAACCATCTCTAAGAAATTTCACATATTTTAGCGGTTGAACGAGTGGCGGGTAACTCCTTCACAGATCTCTATAGCCTCAAAGCATCGTGCAAGTCAATAAAGATGTTAACAGAACGACGTAGGGTATACCATTTTCTATGTGTTATGCTTTCCTTGAGGACTCAATATGCCTCCTTTGTTGTTGGAAACTTGCTACACTGACAGAAACCCAAGCACACTAAAATGAAGGGTGTACAGTTTTTCTTCACATTTAACCTTCAAGCAGAAGGCCTTGCTCTCATGAAGAGTGCAGCGGATGCATGATTATGTGCGTGCCTTGTATACATACGCAATGACTTGGAAGATATTTTCGGATTATGAGGAGTAGTCCGCTCGTTTTACAAGGAAATCAGTTGACATGGTTGGGAAACTATTACGATCTGTGAAATGGGAATGGGGTTTGTGGCATCGTGTTGAGTTTCGCCCAAAGAGAGCCGAGTTCATTTCAGCCATTCTTTCATTGTTCTACAGTTGCTAATGTGTTCCTGTTCTGGACAGAGATTGGTTCTTGTGACACATTGGAAATAGTAAGGGTGACAACATGTGTAACCGTTGTTTCTGGATCAAAGATGTGGGGCTTTTCTTCTGTGAGTATGAATCGATGAGTGCGATTAGGGACACAAGGGAATGGTGAAGATGTATTGTAGCGGAATATCTATTATAATATTATTGTGATGTTCTTCGCTATTAAATGTATGATACATTACGGCTGAATTATATAAATATTTACAGCTGAGTTATTAAGACATTACGGCTGAGTTATTAAGATATTACGGCTGAGTTATTAAAACATTATGGCGGAGTTATTTAAACATTACGGCTGTATTTAAACATAACAACATAGTTATTAAGCTCTAACAGCTGAGTTATTTAAACATTACGGCTGAGTTACTTAAACAATACGGCTGAGTTATGGTTACAAAACATGACTATGCATAAAGTAATAGTACAACAGAATGGACATGCCAAACCCAGAAACCACCACATTTCTCAAACATCGCACCTCACTCATACATTTGTCTCCTCTTTTCCCAGATTTCGTCTTCATCCCTTCAACCTCTTTCTCCTACCGAGCAATGTTAACTTTCAGCTCAGACATGCCTTTGTTCATGTCACTTATCATTGACTTCATATCTTAACCTTCTTCCACCAAACACTCATCCGTCTATTTGAATAAATATTTCTGATTTCACCAATATAACCAAATCTCAGTATCACATTCAGAAATGCCAAGTAAGAAGTAAAACTAACCTTATTATAACCTTTTCCACATCAATAGTACAATCGACCTGGATTTTTAAATGTTTCAAATGTAAATATTTCAGCAGGTTCACAACACCAACACTGTTTCGGCGTTTCTCTATTCGTATTCCAACGTCGCATGTAATAGTTTTCTGCAACGAACTCCTATTAGTTTCAAAACAGAAGATACGAGCAAAAATCAGAATCCACTTACTTGAAACACATGATGAGGAAGACATTTTCTTATTAATTTTAGAACCCAACTCCCAAATCTATATTATATTATATGATAGCACATAAACGGCAACGTTTAATTGTATTATAAATAAAAGTATTAAGAAATCAGTATTATCGTCTTGATATTATAAAAGTCTCAATATTAGGTTCCAGCCGTATTTCTCACACGCTTAATAAAGGGCGCCATAATTAATTCAAATAAAGCCAGTTTAATTCATAATTGGAAATGCGAAATGTTCCTAGTATATTTAATTACGGCTGGCTTATTTGTTTTTTGTATAAATTTACCAGCTGGGTTATATAAACATTAACGGCTGAATTATATAAAGATTCACGGCTGAGTTATAGAAACATTCATGGCTAAGTTGTATAACCAATCACGGCTGAATTATAAAAAACATTCACGGTTAAGTTGTATAACCATTGACGATTGAGTTATATACATTCACAACTGAGTTAAAGTTAACTTAACAGCTAAGTTAGGGTAAACATTTATGGCTGAATTATAAATCAAATACGTTTGAGCTATATAAGAAGATGGCTGGGTTATTTGAACTCTAACGGCTGAGTTAAGTACAAAATAAAGCAAAATAGGTGAGTTAAAAACAAAATAAATATCTCGAATTAGAATCTAAAAACAAAAATTATTAGGTCCAAACACTTCAAACATATCGACGGGAGCAAGCCAAACTCTATTTATCATCCAGTTAGACTTCTTGCCACCATGCTGTAACACACCCGAACCGTCCTAGACATATGGTCGATCCACCGGCCAATAATCAAACAAGAACATGACCGATAGACCAACCAACACCCAGGGTTAGGGATGAAAGAGCCAGCCGGCCAGCCAACAATCAAACAAGAACATGACTGACCATCCAATCTAACACCATGGTCTGGAAGCGCTATGTGACGGGCTAGGGACAATCCGATCAGAGTCGCAGAACTTACTCCGCAACATAGACCAGTTCATCCACTAACTCGTCATGCTAAATCAAGGCCTAAGACTTTGCAACCCGTACCAAGAGTTAACGGTTTCGTTAGATCGAGGCCTAAGGCTTTGCAACCCGTACCAAGACCTAACGTTGTGTTAAACCAGACTAGTCAAATATCAGAGTACTCATGATGCGCATGAAAAATAAATACTTTAATAATTCAAGAAACATTCATACAAATCGAATAATTCAAGACTGGACCCGGCCTAATGCCAAATCGAGTCAACACATAAACCATCAAAATACCGTTTACAAACGGTATGAAAATCTACTCAGGCGGTGCTATGTCCAGCACCAAGCTATCCGTTCATCCTTACCTAAAACTACATGCAAAAAGGACAACGGAGTTGGATGAGTAACCTAATGTCACTCGGTGATCTGGTGGCCTTTACCCGCAACCTAGTAACTAACCTAGACAACCCAAAATAACAATCAATCTAACACTAGCAAGCAATCAAAGCTAAGGCTAAACGAACCGTTACTAAGTTAGACTCGGCCTCTGCCATAATCTAACTTCAAGTAACGGGGACCTTCATATATGCGCCTAAGGTTCAATACTCATGTAGTGTTAGACACTTAGACTATACAAGTATCATTAACCGGTCGACTAACAATCAAACAAGAACATGATCGACCAACCAATGATACCGCATAGCTTTAATATCCACAACCCTTCACAAGCAGTCCTTCAAACAACATAACATCCAACATCGGGTCTACACTAACCAAAGAGACACCAAGCCTAATCTTGTACCTAACCCGTAATTAGATCTCAATATTAGAAACCTGCAATCGATCAATCAACCACAATCACAATCGCAATAATATCGGAGTTACTACTTACTCTAGGGTTCCATAACCCTTTACGACACTATAAAACAACACAGCACTCTAACCCGGGAAATGGTGACTTTGTGTTCCTCCTCACTATCGGCAATATCCTATGTCCCTACCACAAAGGCCAGAAGAAGAAAATTTCAACCAACCACGGCCCACAGTCCATCGGGTCACCGCACGTCATCCCATAGTCCTTCGGGTCACTACCACATTACACCATCGTATAATACTCAGCCATAAGCCATGACCTCGTCCCTCTGAGTCTTCCTGATCCAGCGAATAAGGGGTTTCCTTGAACACGCCGGGTTCGAGGCTGAGGAAACACTAATCACCCCTAAACAAGCCTAGTATGGGGGGTTACGCACATACTGTCGGCAACACACGACACACTATCCTAACAACATTTAAAATCTAAGACACTAACCACTAGTATGAGTAGTCCGGCCTATATGGCCTACGACCATTAATACTACTATCTAAGATATTAAACAATGATATCAACACTAAATAACTCAACCAGTTAGTCACTCCCTTACCAAGAGCTAACTAACCTCAATCAACAAGATTAATTAAACAAGCAAGCATTTAATTAATCTAACAAGCAATCTACTCAATCAAAACGTTACCCAGATAGTTAAGCCTCCTGCTATGAAACTATCTTTAAAGATAACGGGAACCTGCACTAAAACATATAAACACGAAAGAATAGAATACATGATGCACCCTAGTCCTAGTCAGGTTATTAACTCAGTCATAATTCCATTTCATCTCAGCTTAGCTCGTGCTAAACTGAGTCCGGTGTAATAAATAACCCTAAGGACTCTATTATTCAATAAGGTGATCATTCTACTCTATATGAAGACTCAAACTATCCTAAGTTCCAAGTGGAACTCAATCAAGTAATAAAACTACCCTAAGTTCCAAACGGAACTCAAACAAACCAACTCACAATGTTCTTTACCGATAAGCAGCTGGTTCATCGGAGAGGACTTGGCCAAAACCTAACCGTGACCTCGACTGAACTGAACCCCTGGGACTTAACTAACCCTGGACAGCACCTCCACTTGATCATCAAAGAATATTAATGGCTTGGACGAATTGATTTGGGCAGAACTTCCTCATAACAATCGCAGAAAATCTTCGATTGGATAGAACTCAACTTTTTGCTGAAATATCGGTCTTCAAAACTCGTCAACACTCTAAATTGACCACATTCTCTCTCTCTCTCTCTCTCTCTCTCTCTCTCTCTCTCTCTCTCTCTCTCTCTCTCTCTCTCTCTCTCTCTCTCTCCCTCTCTCTCTCTCTCTCTCTCTCTCCATGTTTTGGAGTGTCTTTGATGTCTGATGGATGAGTAAAAATAAAGGGAGGCATGGGGTATTTATAGAAATCATCGACCAGTCATATCGAGCCATACCGGCGTCTGTGTGTCAGCCTGCATGCGCGGCGACACACTAGCGTACACATGCCTTAATGCATGTCACAGCATGTAAGAAGACACCTCCATGTCCACATGTCTCTCAGCATGATCCCTCCACGCGTTGCGACACAACGTCCTCTGTGTGTCGATCAGCATGCTTCAGTTGCATGCACGGCGACGCCTCGTGCTCCGACATGTCTGGCTGCATGGCCAGGATGGCATGCAAGGTGAAACCATGTCCTCCAGATGTCTGATACACGTCCTGGCTGCTGCAAAGCAACACCACAGCGCCCCCATGTCGATCAACATGCTTCAGTTGCATGCACAGCGACACCTCATTTTCCGACATGTCCAGCTGCATGTGCTGCTTCCATGCACGACGATACCTCGTGCTTCGGTTGAGAGATATCTTGCTAAAAACTTGACACCACGTCCTGATCCCTCAGATCAAGCCACCTCGGTCCATTTGACTAATTTTGGTCCCTCCGACTACTTTTTGACCTACGATCAATTCCGAATATTTTTCCGCTCCCGTTATGATGCGCAGAATATTTTTAATAAATTTCAAACTGAATGCTGACCTTGACGGAAAATATTTTCCAAGCCTTCGGCTTCTCCGAGAAATTCCATAATACTAAAATTAGGGTTTTCGGCCAACTTCGGGTTTTCCCGCGTGGTTTGATCCCGTCGTGCTTGCTTCCAGTCCTGCTTAATTCATGTCCTGCTTTCGACTTATTATGTCTCCAATATATATATTTTGTTGATACAAAATAATTTCTAAAAACGTCGTTCTTTGTAAACGTTGTGCTTCTAAAACGTTGTGCTTTTAAAAACGTGATGCTTCCAAAACATTTTTTTATCAATCTTACACATTGTCTAACCATGGCCGAGCAGATTATTCGACTCATGGATCACTCACGATCAATTCTTCGACCATCTCGTACTTTAAAATTTCTTGATCGATCCTTATTGTCCGCAACTCGACCATCAAGTAGATGCTCGACCAATTCCTATTTTTCTCTGAATCAGATTAAGTTTTTCGTGATAGAAACTTAACATTCCTCCAATTGCTTTGATTCCCAAAAGGTTGGCTCCACCTTCTGACTTTGTCGATCTCGACCATTTTACCCCTTCGGGAAGGTTATTACATTCTCCTCCCTTTAATAGAATTCGTCCTCGAATTCTTAGATGTTTAACTGCTCTGCTTCCTGACATGTTCCTCCCTGATGAGTTTTGATGACACTCTCTTCTTGGATAACTTCGTTTAGCAATATGTTTCTTCGTCAGTTTGTCTTCGATGTCTTCTTCGATTTCTTTGGTCTTCATCCAGATCCCTGATTCTGAACTGACTCTATCTTGATATATCACATAGCATTTCCCTTGGTCTTAAATCCTTTCCTTTCTCCACTTCTTGAATTCCCATGCTTCACTCATTTTCAACTCATCTTCATAACTCTTTGCTTTGCTTGCCATTGTCCTTTGATTTTGCTCCTCAAGGTCGCCATAATTTTCTTCATATCTCTTCACTTGAATGATCACTGAGTCGCCTTCTTTCCTTTATTCTGGCATGACACTCATTTCCCACGATACTGTCTTGTCCATCCTTGTCCTGATTTCTCCAACCATTTTCTTGATCTTTCTTTTCCCATATACTACTGATGAAGTCTTTTCCCAACGGAGTCTTTTTTTCTCCCCATTTTTTATTCCAGTCCATAGCACTGTCCAGTCTTCTGAACCTATCTTCACTCTTTCTCTTCGCCTTTGGGTTTTTGGCCTTGAACTCCTTTCACTTTAAGGTTTCCATCCTTAAAGTTCTGATCAACGAACACACTTACAAGCTGCAACTTAATAGAACACAATTAACCTAGCAATGCTAACCAAACAACTTAGCAATTCTATCCAGGCAACCTAGCAATTCTAACCAGGCAACCTAACCACAAAGCTAACCAGCAACCTAACAATTCTAGATTCCACTATCCAATAAATTATATTGTTGGATGTTACTGGTTCCTTAATGCCTTTTGTGATTCTTTTTTGACTCGATAAAAATGAAAACCGATTAAATCATGAGTTCTGGAAGCATGGACGAAACCATCCTCTGATACCACCTCTGTAACACTCCCGAACCGTCCTATACATATGGTCGATCCACCGGCCAACAATTAAACAAGAACATGACCGATAGACCAACCAACACCCAAGGTTAGAGATGAAATAGCCAACCAGCCAGTCAACAATCAAACAAGAACATGACTGACCGTCCAACCCAACACCATGGTCCGGAAGCGCTACATGACGGGCTAGGGACAATCCGATCAGAGTCGCAGAACTTACTCCGCAACATTGACCAGTTCATCCACTAACTCGTCCCATTAAATCAAGGCCTAAAGCTTTGCAACCCGTACCAAGAGTTAACGGTTCCGTTAGAACGAGGCCTAAGGATTTGCAACCCATACCAAGACCTAACGTTGTGTTAGACCGGACTAAGCAAATATCAGAGTACTCATGATGAGCATGAAAAATAAATACTTTATTAATTCAAGAAATATTCATACATCGAATAATTCAAGACTGGGCCCGGTCTAACGCCAAATCGAGTCAACACATCAACTATCAAAATAACGTTTACAAAAGGCATGAAAATCTACTCCGGCGGCCCTACGTCCAGCACCAAGCTATCCGATCATCTTTACATAAAACTACTTGCAAAAAGGACAATTGAGTTGGATGAGTAACCTAATGTCACTCAGTGAGCTGGCGGCCTCTACCCGCAACCTAGTAACTAACCCAAACAACCCAAAAGAACAATCAATCTAACCCTAGCAAGCAATAAAAGCTAAGGCTAAACTAACTGTTACTAAGTTAGACTCGGCCTCTTGTCATAATCTAATTTCAAGTAACGGGAACCTGCATAAAAACAAGTTAACAACCAATCCCTAGTTAACCATATATGCGCCTGAGGTTCAATACTCATGTAGTGTTAGAGACTTAGACTATACAAGTATTATTAACCGGTCGACCAACAATCAAACAAGAACATGATCTGCCAACCAATTATACCGCATAACTTTAATATCCACCACCCTTCACAATCAATCCTTCAAACAACATAACATCCCACATCGGATCTACACTAACCAAAGAGACACCAAGCCTAATCCGGTATCTAACCCAGAATTAGATCTAAATGTTAGAAACCTGCAATCAAATCAATCAACCACAATCACAACCACAATAATATTGTAACATCCCGAGTTGTGATATATGGAAAGGCTTAAGAGAATTGATTTGGCTACCTATGTCATCAAAGTGCACTTACCTTTTCGGGAGCACATCAATTTAGAACTCCAGAGTTAAGCGTGCTTGAGCTGGAGTAGTCTAAGGATGGGTGACCTATCGGGAAGTGATTCGCGATACCGTGTGAGTGAGGCCAAAGCACGGGGAAAGGTCATGTGGTGATTGCAGGGTCAGTAAACAATGATTTAGAGCCTTGGAAAATTAACGGACCGGCCGCTGGAACGGGATGGGGCCCACGGGCCGAGAGAGCGGGCGTGGGTGGCCCATTAGCTGTGGGCGGTCGGGGCGTTACAAGTGGTATCAGAGCTGGTTAGCCATCTCAGTTCTGACCTGAGAGGCGTCTTGAGACCTGTCGTGGGGCGCAACGAGGACGTTGCGTTCTTTGAGAGGGGGTGAATTGTAACATCCCGAGTTGTGATATACGGAAAGGCTTAAGAGAATTGATTTGGCTACCTATGTCATCAAAGTGCACTTACCTTTTCGGGAGCACATCAATTTAGAACTCCAGAGTTAAGCGTGCTTGAGCTGGAGTAGTCTAAGGATGGGTGACCTATCGGGAAGTGATTCGCGATACCGTGTGAGTGAGGCCAAAGCACGGGGAAAGGTCATGTGATGATTGCAGGGTCAGTAAACAATGATTTCGAGCCTTGGAAAATTAACGGACCGGCCGCTGGAACGGGATGGGGCCCACGGGCCGAGAGAGCGGGCGTGGGTGGCCCATTAGCTGTGGGCGGTCGGGGCGTTACAAATATACTATTAAGTACAACTCGACTCTAACTCGTAACACCGTATATCAAAGTAACTACTTACTCTAGGGTTCCATAACCCTTTACGACACTATAAAACAACACAACACTCTAACCCGGGAAATGGTGACTTCGTGTTTCTCCTCACTATCGGCAATATCCTATCTCCCTACCACAAAGGCCAGAAGAAGGAACTTTCAACCGACCATGGCCCACATTCCATCGGGTCACCGCGCGACAGCCCACAGTCCTTCAGGTCACTGCCACATTACACCGTCGTGTAATACTCAGCCATAAGCCATGACCTCGTACCTCTGAGTCTTCCGGATCCATCAAATAAGGATTTTGCTTGAACCCGCTGGGTACGAGGCTGAGGAATCACTAATCACCCCTAAACAAGCCTAGTATGGGCGGGTTACGGACATACTGTTGGCAACACACATGACACACTATCCTAACAACATTTAAAAATCTACGAGACTAACCACTAGTATGAGTATTCCGGACTATATGTCCTACGACCACTAATACTACTATGTAAGATACTAAACAAACGATATCAACACTAAATAACTCAACCAGTTAGTCACTCCCTTACCAAGAGCTGACTAATCTCAATCAACAAGATTAGTTAAACAAGCAAGCATTTAATTAATCTAACAAACAATCTACTCAATCAAACCGTTACCCAGATAGTTAAGCCTCCTGCTATGAAACTATCTATCCTTAAAGATAACGGAAACCTGCACCACAGCATAACAACATGCAAGAATAGAATACATGATGCACCCTAGTCCTAGTCAGGTTATTAACTCAGTCCTAATTCCATTTCATCTCAGCTTAGATCGTGCTAAACTGAGTCCGGTTTAATAAATAACCCTAAGGACTCTGTTATTCAGTAAGGTGATCATTCTACTCTATATGAAGACTCAAACTATCCTAAGTTCTAAATGGAACTCAAACAAACCAAATCACAGTGTTCTATGCCGATAAGCAGCTCGTTCATCGGAGAGGACTTGGCCAAAACCTAAACATAACCTCGACTGAACTGAACCCGTGGGACTTAACTAACCCTGGACAGCACCTCCACTTGATCATCAAAGAATTTGACTGGCTTGGACGAATTGATTTGGGCAGAGCTTCCGCATAACAATCGCAGAAAATCTTTGATTGGAAAGAACTCGACTTTTCGCTGAAATATTGGTCTTCAAAACTCGTCAACACTCTAAATCAACCACTTTATTTCTCTCTCTCTCTCTATCACTCTCTCTCTCTCTCTCTCTCTCTCTCTCTCTCTCTCTCTCTCTCTCTCTCTCTCTCTCTCTCTCTCTCTCTCTCTCTCTCTCTCTCTCTCTCTCTCTCTCTCTCTCTCTCTCTCTCTCTCCAGTACGTTTTGGAGTGTCTTTGCTGTGGATGAGTAAAACTGAAGATAGGCATGGGGTATTTATAGAAATCATCGACTAGTCATATCGAGCCACACCGGCGCCTGTGTGTTAGCCTGCATGCTTCTAGTTGCATATGCGGCGACAAACGAGCGTACACATACCTACATGCATGTCACAGCAACATGTAAGAAGACACCTCCACATCCACATGTTTCTCAGCATGATCACTCTATGCGTTGCGACACAACATCCTCTGCGTGTTGATCAGCATGCTTCAGTTGCATGCACGGCGACACCTCTTCCTCCGACATATGTGGCTGCATGACCAGGATGACATGCAAGGTGATACCATATCCTCTAGATATCTGATACACGTCCTGGCTGCATGCAAAACAACACCACAACGCACACATGTCGATCATCATGCTTCAGTTGCATGCACGGCGACACCTCGTGCTCCGACATGTCAAGCTGCATGTGCTGCTTCCATGCCCGATGACACCTCGTTCTTCGGTTGACAGATATCTTGCTAAACACTTGACACCACGTCCTGATCCCTCAGATCAAGCCACCTTGAGCTTCTCGGTCTATTTGACTGATTTTGGTCCCTCCGACAAATTTTTGACCCGCGATCAATTCTGAATATTTTTCCACTTCCGTTCTGATGCGCATAATATTTTTAATAAATTCCAAACTGAATGCTGACCTTGACGTAAAATATTTCCCGAGCCTCCGACTTTCCCGAGAAATTCCATAATATCGAAATTAGGGTTTTCGCCCAACTTCGGTTTTCCCGTCGTACTTCAATTTTGTCCTGCTTAATTCCCGTCCTGCTTCTAACTTATCATGTCTCCAAAATATATATTTTGTTGATACGAAGTAATTCCCGGAAACAACGTGCTTCAGAAACGTCATGCTTCTAAAATGTTGTGCTTCTAAAATGTCGTGCTTCCAAAAATGTGATGCCTCCAAAACATTCTTCTGATCAATCTAACACACTGTCTAACCATGAACCATGAGTCGAGCAGCTTATTCGACTCACGGTTCACTCACGATCAATTATTCGACCATCTCGTACTTCAAAATTTCTCGATTGATCCTTATTGCCCGCGACTCGGCCACCAAGTAGATGCTCGACCAATTCCTATTTTCTCTCAATCATATTAAGTTTTTCGTGATGGAAACTTAACATTCCTCAAATTGCTTTGATTCCCAAAAGATTGGCTCCAAATTCTGATTGTGTTGAACTCGACCATTTTACCCCTTCGGGAGGGTTATTATAATGCGCCCAAATCATTTTCAATCTGCGTATTTGACAACGATATAGCATCCTGGCCACCTCATTTACATGTATCGAAACTGTCTAATTATGCCTCAGATCCCACATGTTTTTCCGCTACAAAAAATAAAAATTTAGTGTTTTCCTTAACTCTAATATAGATACATAGTTGGTCCTTACCTCGAGTATAAGAAAGCAGTGTTCCTTAAAATGATCGGGAATAAGGTGGTATGTGGGCCACTCATGAATCCATTCTTCTGCTAGAATCGACGGGATCACCAGCGAGAGATCACTCAAAAATCTAGACCATGTCGTACGGTTTTGTCAAGAAAAGCACCCGGACCAGGGTTGGGGTGGTTATCCCGATCTATAGTGCTTAGTATAGCATTGACACTGCTCTCTAACCTTGGCAACCAATGAGGGACAACCGACATAACGTATGCGATGGGTCAATGGGTAACTATGTATAAGATTAAGTTTTCTAGATAGTATGAATGGGAGAGAAAATGCATAAGAGAAGCAAAATATATACAGACATATATAGAATGATGTACTGTCGCGAGATAAATGAATAAAATGTCTCTGATTTAAAGTTCCACCCAAAAAACTATCAGTCGCGAGTAAATTACAATTAATGATATATTATGGCAGAGTTATAATAGTTGTAATTGACGGTTGAGTTATTATATGGTTTAGGGTTTAGGGTTTAGGATATAGGGTATATGGTTTAAGTTATAGGATTATGGAATTAGGTATTTCTAGGAAATATTAGAAGTAGACACATTCAGTTGAAACTACATATATGGTTTACTTTATATGAATTAGGCTCACAACTTCTATCTACATGTAGAGTTTTAGGAAATTGCAAGACAATTTATACCACAAGATCATGATAAAATCTCACCTTGTATATTAAAAAGTAGACACGTTCAGTTGAGTTATATTCACTTCAAATTGATGAGATAATCTAAAATATAACTTTTAAAAGTACTTTCATTACATTTTCTTATTTATGGTATGTTTGAGATTTGATGAGTTGTCTAAACGATAGGACTGAGTTATCTAAACGCTGATGTTGAGTTATTATATGGGTTAAGGTTTAGGATATAGGGTTTAGGGTTTAGGATATAGGGTATAGGGTTTAAGTTATAGGATTAAGAAATTAGAAGTACACACATTTTGTTGAAAGTACATATATAGTATACTTTATTTGAATTAGCTCACAACTTATACCTACATGTAATGTTTCAGTTAATTGCAAGACAACATATACCTCATGTTCTTATTTTAGGGTATTTTTGAAGTTTGGCTGAGTTATATAAACGATAAAGCTGAGTTATCTAAACAATAAGGCTAATTATCATAAACATAGAAGAAGTGAAATTCAAATACATAATAAAATACCATAAGTCAAATACAAAATAAAAGTTTATTCAGCCGTGATCATGTAGGGAACTGCGATAGCAAATTATATCCTCCTTCATCCAAGATCTCTTCTGTCATCTTCAAACGCTAGAAACTTGATAAACTTCAATGAATACACCCCAAAATCACCAAGTTGGGTGTTTTAGGGAATGTATTTCCCTTTCCTTCTTCGGAATGTAAACTATTTGTAGCTAGGTTTTCAGATATTGGCAGGAATAATCTCATTCATCATTGGAGGGATCCTTTGAATAAGCGGCCTAAATGAATCTAGAATTTTCTGCTCACTTTAGACTATTACTTGTCCGATGATTGAATCGTAACAATCAATCTTCTACTTCAGCATATCAACGTGAGACCCCACCCAACAACTTCAAGTTTGTCGGAACGTCTGGGGGAATCCTACCGTTTGCTAATTATTCATAACCAGTGCATGTGAATTTGAACTGCTTCAGGTTTAGCTTGAACATCTTGTAATCATAAACCCATAATCCAAAGTATCAAGAGTCTAAAAAGGCAATGCACTTGGCCCATAATGGACTGGGATTTTACATGGACCTTTGAATGAGGACTCTAATAAACGCAGCAACATGTTCTACAAAAAAGATTACGTCAAACGAAAAGAATAAGCAACTCAGCCACAAAGAAATTATAACTCATCCACAAAGTATATATAACTGAGCCTAATAATATATAACTCAACCTCAAGAATATATAACACAGCCACAAATAAATTATAACTGAGACACAAATAAATTATAACTCAGCCACAAAGTATATATAACTCTGCCACAAAGTATATATAACTCTGCCACAAAATAGATTTACATTTTGAAACAACCATCAATATTTGTGGTGTAGGCAAGTTCTTTCAGTGATGATGACTCTGTAGAACTCAATATCCTCGTGAGCTTTTTCTAGTGGAATGCTTCTAATAACTAAACACAAGTCAGTATATGGAAAAATTGGTATTAGATGTATCAATAAATATGGAAAGGTCTATACTCTAATGGCCTTAGGTATTCTATAAGTTTATCACTTTTAACCGAATCAACAGGTGCTAGAGGATCATATATTTTATGTGAAGGATCAAAATTCATCCTCCTGCACATAGTTCCATTATTTCCAATAAAAAGAAAACTCGTGCTAAAGGAGCATATCATGGCATCACTACACACCCATTTGGAGATAATTGAACACCTCTCTCCCGATATGCATTTATTCTTGCAGGCCTAATCTTTTCCTCTTCCTCCTCGTCAGACTATGGCAACAGTTCATTTTCTACTGCAACAAAAGCATCGGTCACATCCTCAACCTCACTGTCATCTGCAGTCTGCTTCCTAATAGGTCTTCTTATTACACATGCATGAGTACTTCTTGTAGCAAGGTCCTCCTTCTTTATCTCAGCCTCTTACTTCTTTAAGTCAGCCTTTGGGTTCCTTAACTCAGCTGCCTTTTGAATTTTTGTAAGTCAGCATGTTGCTTCCTTAACTCAACCACCTTTTACTTCTTTAGGTCAGCCTCTTGCTTCTTTAACTCAGTCGCCTCCTTCTCATGAGCCTCATCTTTCATTTTTACCTCATTTTGTTTCTGTTTTGGTTTACCCTACAGCCACATCCATATGTTTGGTCCTTAGCAGGAGAAACTTCAACGAAATCAAGTTCTGTTTTATAAAACTCTGAGATCAGATTCTTTTTCACCTCGGTTGCCTTAGCAACTTCATCTTCTGAATTCAGTTTAGCCCACAAACCTTTGGTATTGGCCTTAGCAACCTGCTCTGCCAAAACCTTTTTCATCCCTAGACTTTTACCGATAGGGGTCTTATATGCCGTTAGTGGTGGACTATTAACGGACTTCTGTGGCAAATTATGTGGCGAGGGTAAAGATATGGGGGGAGGGTAATCACCAGTGTAGCATTCCCCTATCCCCAGAACCTGCAGTTGTTCCTCTACTGCAGCTTGGACTTTATCACTAATTCTCATATCCATATTTGAAATGTTTCGGGATAACTCTCCGATGTCGGAGTCGTAGGCAGTAAACCGCGAGTCAAACATCTCAAATCTACCATCATAATTGTCAAACTGATTGGAAATATTATCCAGAGTAGCTAATATGGTCCTTAAAACCGCATTGGGCCCCATATCTTCCCTACCTTCATCCTTGGTAGCACCCTTTCCATCTGCATTCTCCTTCTTCTCTACATCAGCAACTTCCTTATGTTTCTTATCTTTCTTCTGCTTCTTCGTGGGTGGCTCAGTAGCTGACGAAACTTCAGCCTTCGTTCTGTTCTTTTTCTCATTCTTCTCCACACCCCAAAAAAACTCTAACAAACCTAACAACATGTATGTATATTATCAAGTTAACAAGTTGTGGGTCATCTGCTTCACCCGACCACAGAGGAAACATATCTTGTGCATACTCTTTCATAACCATTTTTCTCACAGGCACCTACAAAAATAACTCATAACTCAGCCAAAAAATGAATTATAACTCAGCCATCAAAACCTCATAAATAATTCAACACTAACTAATAACTCAGCATCAATAACTCATAACCCAACCCTCAAATGATTAGTAACTCATACATCAAAAACACATAACCCAGCCACAAAAAATAAAATAAAAACTCAGCCAGAATCCTTACCTCGCCATGATCTTTGATCTTTTCAGAGATGACAATAGCAAAACTTGCACGTGTGCGCTTTCTACCCCATCAAAAAAGCAGAATTTCTTTCTCCTCGATCACTCTCCCAAAACGCTCTTCAAAGCAAGTCACATATTCATACGTTAAAACTTGCAACACATCCTTCAGACCGTTTATGGTGTATTACCATCTTTGTGGATACAACATCGTAATAGA
This sequence comes from Sinapis alba, assembly GCA_012274485.2. Classification (NCBI taxonomy): domain Eukaryota; kingdom Viridiplantae; phylum Streptophyta; class Magnoliopsida; order Brassicales; family Brassicaceae; genus Sinapis; species Sinapis alba. The sequence continues at coordinate 19,224 of MU105734.1, read as the reverse complement.
ATCAACAAGCACTTCATATGCAGTCTGACCCCATGGATATGACCTCATCGCTTCATCATCGAATACTCTTTCAAATGAGATCCAAAACTCTAGTTCCAACAGACCTCTAATGATGGCCTCAATTAATCTAACTTTGTTCTCACCCCATGCAGAACATTCAACTCCTCCCAGAATGTTTTGTATTGGTCAGGTTTAATACTTTCCGTCAACAGTGGATATGTGTTTAACCCAGTGATCTCACTGAATTCGTGTAAGCTAAACCTGATAAGTTGATCAACAATGAGGCTCCAAATCTCCTTCTTATATACTCTGAGATGCCTACATAGTAGATAGTGTACAGTCATACCAAACCACACAAATTTGCTATCATCTAGCTTAGCAACTATTCCAACAGGAAACTCCTTCAGGTGATCCCACACATCATGTCCTATTGCTTCTCTGGCGATAGGGCAATCATGTGATTGATTTCTTTATTTTCTAGATTATAAGTCCCTTTTGCATAAAGTCTTGGAGGGTAATCATGTGATTGATCTTCAAGAACATCCATCTAATCATAAAGGACATATATAACTCAGCCAAAATAGAAAACTAATTCAGTCACAACATAGACTATAATTCAACCAAAATGGAAAACTAACTCAGCCAAAACATAATATCTAACTCAGCCTCAAACGAAAAACTAACTCAGCCAGAGAATGATATATTACTTAGCCCCAATGGAAATCAAACTCAGTCACAACATAAATCAAACACATCCTCAACATAGATCAAACTTAGCTACAACATAAATAAAACACAGCCACAATATAAATCAAACTTAGTCACAACATACCGGAGAAGACAATTTCGGGCAATTGCAGACAAGACGATTTCAAAGAAGAAGCTTTTGGAGAATACAATTTCGACGAAGACGATCTCGGATAAGACAGGTTCGAGCGGACGATATCGGACAGAGGAGGATAAACAACAATGTTCGGTGTTCGGTTAGAGTTTAAACATCAATGTTTAGTTGCGGTTTTTGAATTAAGACGTCGATTGATTATCCTTCTCTCTCATCTCTCTATAGATCACAGTTTTTATGACATGGATTACATATTTAGTGATGTGGATTTTATTAATTAAAACTAATCTTAATTAAAAAAGTTAAGCAAAAGACTTTAATTTAATATACTAGAGGTTAAAAAAATTCTAGTAATTTAAAATTTTTCTATGCCATTTTAGTAATATAACAACTTTTCTATGCTATTTTAGTAAAAAAAACTACTTTTTATAATATCGGGTACTTTTGATAACATCTAAGGTTACTTTCTGTAACAATCAATATAGTTATGTTACTACACAGTTTGGTTGTTGTAATAACATTTGTAATGGTATGATATCATTCAAATTAGACCGGCCATATGGTCTCATGATTAAGATTAAGAAAATTCGCCGATGAGAAATTAATTAGAAGCAAGTAAATAACCCCACAATCTACTCTAACGTAATTCGAAAGGCAAGCAAAAGAAAGACATTTTATGATGTATATGTCTGATTTGGAAGAAACAATAATTTTATACTCACAAATATTATTTTATCTAATTCAATACATTGTCGTAATGAAAATTATAACACTAAAATTTAAAGGGTTTGGCTCCACCTAATAAAGATTAGGTGTGGTGTTTCAAATGCTAGATTTTTTTTCACAATGGATTATGATTCATTCAAAAAAGAAGAATACATGGTTTAATACATATACCAAAGGAAGAAGAAGATATCCTCATAAGCTAAAATTTAAAGACATGTAGCTACAACCCAAAGACAGGTAACTAAAGCCCACACATGTGCACATAAAACCAGATTGAAACTTTGATACTTAAATCCTTAAGAAACTGAGAGTATTAAATTCAAGGAAGAGACTGTAGAGATCATAAACCTAAAAACTACCGGAGGCTTATGCGGAGAGAACCAACGAACCAAAGATAAGCCTCCAATCAGGAAAGACCAATAACACTTGACAAGCTTGACAACCAAACCGAAAGACAGAACATGTCCAACCGCCAATCACATAGAAGAGGGAGGGAATACATGCCTCAAATCAAACCTATTTACCGAAGAGAAGCCAATAGCAAACCAAGGATCCTCAAGACGCTTCACCGTTGAAGAACAAAGGCCAAAGAAACAGGCAATTCCACACAAGAACAATACCAATAAAAGAGAGCCGAAACGTGGAAAACACCATCTGATGGAAACACCCTCAGAGTGAATTAGCTTTGAAGAAAAATAGAAGCCATCAAAGTGAACTCACCGAGGAGGAGAAGACGAAAATCAGAAAGCGCAAGGAAAAAGAGAAAAGGGGGAGAAATATGGCTAACAGAAGGGACAAAGCGAAGAATGAGCAGCAAGCAATCAAAGGAGAAAGCAATCTGGAAAACAAAAGGCCTAGAAGTGAAGTCAATGAGGAGAACAGACTGGGACACAAAAGGTGTCAACTCACTGAGGAGAGAAACATAAACACCGAGGGGAAAGAACAAAACAAATACGCTCAAAGTGAACTCACTGAGGTGGAGAAGAAGAATTCAAACGAAAGCGTAAAGAAAAAGAGAAGAAGAAGAAGAAGATAAATTTAGCTAATAGAAGAAACAGATCCAAAATATGAGTAACCAAACGAAGGAGAAGTTTTGTTAGAACCAAACAGTTTTGATACCCATGTTTTAGCGATTGTTCCATCTATTTTTAATTTCATAAGCTACCTAAAAGACAAAAGCCAGGCTCCATCCATTGTACCTGTTCGTTTGTTTGTTGTGCTTTAGTTGGTGTTAGTGTCAAACTAATATGTTGAGACATACATGTGGACACCAGTGTGTTATCTCGCATGCAACCAGGAACATGCGGGCTGATACATGATTGACTGTGTGACCTCTTTTTACCGACTAGTGATTCCTATATATCTAATTATTTTTAGTTATTTTTTATTCATCCAATCATATCAAAATAAGTTTAAAAACGTACTTAAAGAGAGAGAAAGAAAGTTGGCAAATTAAAATGTAAACAATTCTGAAATTCAATACTTCACAGAGAAGTTAAGTTATGTTCAATTGACAATTTTCTATGATTATGACGCGGAAGTTCTGACCAGATCAGTTCGTCCAATGCAGTCAATTTCTTCAATGATCAAGTAGAGGTAATGCTTAGATTGGTTCAGATAAGTCGAAGTCATGTTGGGTTTTGGCTAAGTTCTCTTTGATCAATCAACTGTTTATCGATATAGAACATTGTGAACTACTGTTGTTTAAATTATGTTTGGAAATTAGGATAGAGTTAATTATGTTTGAGTTCCACTTAGAACTTAGGATATAGATCGAGTATTCATATAGAGTAGAATTTTCACGTTATTGCATGATACAGTTCTTAAGGAACCGGACTCATCTTAGCACAAGCTAAGTTGAGATGAAAAGGAATTAAGACTGTAAAAGTAACCTAACTAGAACTACAATGCATCATGTTTCTATTCTTGTGTGTTGACATGGTTGAGTGTAGGTTCCCGTTATCTTTAAAGATAGATCCGTAGCAGGATGCTGAACTATTTGAGTAACAATTTAATTGAATAAATTTTTTGATATATTTAAATAAATACTAGCTTGTTTAATTAATTTTGTTGATTGAAGTTAGTAAGCTCTTGGTAAGAGAATGATTAACTGGTTGAGTTGTTTCATTTAACATGAAAAGATTCAAAGGGCGTTACAAAGATGTTTGGGTTAGTTTAACTTTCACAATTTACATCCTTGATAATTTAACTTAAACAGCTTAGAGCACCCACATCAATAAGATCTACAAAGTGTTCTCAACCTAAAAACAATTAAATTAAAATAAGAGAGAAGAAGAAATGTTTTCAGATGAGAACACTTCATCATATTTAAAGAACACATGTCCATTAACTAAGTGATCTTTTATTTTATTTTTTAATTAAAAATAGAATATAAATATATATTAGTATTTTTAATTTTGTTGAGAATTCTTGGTAGAGCTTATTGATGATGATGCTCTAACAATTATCCAATATACTAATAAATGTAAGATCTTTAAGGAGCCACATGTGATGCATGAAAGACACGTGCACACTTGAGATAAAAGCCTTTTGACACGACAACACCGGCTGACCACGATCCACCTCCATATTGCCGCCGGACTCTTCCATCAAACACCAATAGAACTCTCCCTTCAGATTTTTCTGTCACTGTTCTTTATCTATCTCTGTAAATCGTTTACAAAATTAAGCTAAAAACCCTATACTAGCTTTCTCCTCAAATCATCATTCATGGTGGAAGCTCCGTCTTATGAGACCATAAATTGGTCCACCGCAAAACTGAGGCGGCATGAGTGATTGAGATATTACTCCTCCATGTCAAATGAATTGAGCAAACAAAAGACAAAGATGAGATAACGCTGCAAACAAGTTTTTTTGTTAGAACCCTAAAGAAAGAACCAAAAATCCAATCTGAGATAAATATCTCAAAATACTTTATTAATTCACAAACACATGTAAAACAAAAGGGAATGATAATCAAACTCTGTTTTGACTTAAAACACTACAAAATCCTGTTTGATGAAATCAGGAAATTTATTTGAAACAAAACAAAAAAGTGATTGAGAGATCAAACAAAACCTAACAAACAGAAAACTCAATTGATATCTATAAAAAAGGATATAATCATCTTTTTCCTTTGAAAGAACTGAGATTGATGAGAGGAAAAAGATGAGAGAAAATCTCTCTCTAAAAGAAGAGAGAGAAGATGTCCTTTACCAAACATTACCTAAATTAAAAAAATTGAGATTATTTTTCTCATGACACTTTCATGATTATCTTGTTTACTAAACACAATAAAACCAAACCAGATGTTTTATATGCGTATACAAAATTTAATCACTTTAAGTTACTTATTAACACATGCATTACAAAATTATCAAAATAAGTTATTTTTATGTTTTTTTATAAAAAAAATTAACCAGATATCAAATTATTTATATATGATAAATTTATTCATCAAAATATATATACTTGTTACTGTAATTTTTTTTGAAAACTTACATGTATTATAAATATTTTAAATACTTCTTTACACACTATATTCATTATTAATAAAATATTATTAGCAAATTTCTTAATATTCTCTATTCAACTATATAAAAATAAGATTTTTCCTTAATTAATATTTAGTTATATGTTTTTTTTTGTTTTTTAATGTTACAACTTTTATAACGAAAATATATTATTTTTGGATAACAACACAATATATATATATATATATATATATTTAAAAACATATATTATTTTTGGATAATAACACAATATATATATATATATATATATATAAATTATCTTTTTATTAGTATAGATAGGCTATTAAAAGTATCTTTTTCCATATTTCCACTTCAGCAAAATAACACTTTTTTCTTGAAAGCAGTGTCCATATAACCATATTCTTTCTACTCCAACAATACCTAGACTTTAATCTGTAAGGGATTGAAACTATTTTTCCACTCAATTTATCAAAGTGAAAAAAGAATATGGAAACAAATGAATAAATGCGATAAATAAACTGAAAAATTACATGGACTAACTCTAATTTTTTTTAATAATTACTAGTTTAACTCTCTACCATCCTTGCATCTTAGTTTAAGTAAACAAAAGACTAAAACACATGGTTAATCCTTTATATACAAAAGTACAAGTCACCTTACCAAGAAAAATTGGCCACATAATTCATATTTAAAAAAATTAAGAAAAATAAATTAAAAATATAAAGCTTAAAGAAATAAATAATAAAAATAGTAGAACAGTTCTTTAAAAAAAAAAAACAGCCCACGGCCCATGATTTTTTCTTTGTTCATGATCCTTTTTATTTTCATACTATAAAGTTCTTCATGTTTAATAAACAAACAGCAGAGAAATTTCCAAATAGATTATGTTTGGTCGTAGGGGCAGGAACATGAAGTCTTGGAGATGGCAAAAACCGTGCTGATTTGGGAACGGTAATTAAATTTTAAGAGAAAATTAACAAAGACATATATTAGCAACTACAGTTTTGTATTATTTCAGTCTTTGTAATACAAATTTTATTTTTCAGATGTTTGATATATCAATCACATGAAATTATAAAAAAGAAATTATTTTTAACTCTTTGCATCATTGAGGCAATCAAATTTGTCAATGATTTTATTGAAATATTTGATATGTAAGTGTATATACATGTCGTTCTTAGTTATGTATAACTAATATTTGGTTTATTTGTAATCAAAAATATTTTCATGCGTAGCATGAGATCAATACTAGTTACAATATATTACATAACTGCCATTTATGATTTATTTCATCAAATAGTTAAATATAAAACACACAAAATTTACTTTTATTCCTCGTTTATGTCATAAAAACAGAAAATAAAAATTTCCCCTAAAACAAAAAAATAGGGTTCCATGATTCTCTGTTGGTGAAGAAAAATTGATTCATGTTGATTCAAAGGTGAAAAAATCGACAAGCATCCTTCCTCCGACAAGATCCAATTAGTTTTTTTCCATATCCGGTGTTGAACTCTCAGGTGAGACAAAACACCATCGCTTTACCCATGATATATGTACGTCTTCTCAACCGAATATCCAAACTGATTTCTGGTTTGAAAATATGCACCCTCATCATCTCTGTCATCTTAACACCCAATATTTGATTTCTGTTTTAGTTATTTCATTATTTGCTTCTTAGCTCAGCCTGTTTTTGTTGATTCGTAACATGATTTTAGGCATTGATTTTTTCTTGTTTTGTTTTTGTTCCTCTATCATCTTGTTATGTTGCTTCCTTGCATATATGCGTATGATACCTTTGTTTACTTTAGTGTTTACATTTGTGGGTTTTTTTTCTCTGCTTATTTACCAATCTGTTTGACTTAGATATAAATGGTTTCTTTTTTTTATTTATCATAGTTGTATATATAATTTTGCAGAACATGAATTGTTTATTCTTCGTTTCATGCTAACGCTTTTTTTTTTAATTGCTATGTATGGTTTCCTTTAGCAGTAAGCACAACTATCCGTGACTACTTTACAAAAAAAAGGAAAAGTTCCTAGTTAACAAGTTAAAAGAGGAGTATGAGTTATTATAGCTATTTGACAAATTTTCAAAATGGTAAAAGAAAGTGTGGGACTTGATGGATGGGATGCGGTAAAGAAATCTGCAATTGGTGTATTTCCTAGGTATTATCTTATTTATCTAGTAATTGCAACCTGTAGTTTTATCAGTTTATCAAAATGTGTTTGGGCTTCAGTTTGCTGCTTGTTTTTAACGTACATGTATTATATTGCCGAAGTAAGTAGCACCAACTAGAAATGTGACATATTCAGGAAAATTAATACATGATGAAAACATAAAGAAAGAGTAGAGGGACAATGTAAGTCATGATGAACATACATGTTGTTTAAAAGGAATTAAGATGGTAACTCTCAAGAAGGAAAACACGAAAGAAAGTTGAAAGCTCTGCTACGCGGATACAACACATCACCTGCAATTCCGATAGACAACTGAAGGCATTTTCTTTGTTTGGTTTAAATTAAGTTTGATTTCGGTTAATTAAATAAAGAAAAATTGTTAAAAATATCACAAGTTAAATACCACTTTTCAAAAATATCCTCAATCAAAAGTATATTTACATTTGGGTTTAGGCTTTAGTGATTATCTTTTAGGTTTTAGTATTAAGGAGATGAGATTATGTTTATAAATGTTTTATAAATATTATTTTTAAAAAAAAATTAGCTTAGTGTATTTTTATCATAAATTTAGGGTATTTATAAAAGTAGCCATTCATTAGTGGTAAATTTGAAAAGTGGTATCGAACATGTGGTATAATTGAAATTTCCCCTTAAATAAATTTGATTTACACATGATTTTGATTCAAATTATTGTTGGTTTGAAATTTTTTGGTTTAAATAAATTTAAATTACTGGTATATGAAATAATCAGAATGAAATGATTTAATCCGGTTTGCAACAACCATTCCAGTTAAGTTAAATTTAAAAAAATCTGTGGCCAAATCATAAAACAATTTGGGGCTTAAGTCTAAACAAATATGTAAAGTTATAACAAATATGTGGTCAAAGAATAAATAAATCTATCAAATCTTAACTAAGTTTGTCAAATTGTCACAAATATATGGTCAAATAATAAATAAATATATCAAATTCTAACTAAATTTGTCAAAATTAAGTAAATCTCTGGCTAAATAATAATAAATCAGTCAAATCAAAATTAAATATGTAAAAACAAGTAAATATGTTGCTAAATAAAAAATAATATATAAATATGTAGCCAAATAAACTAAATCTAACAATTTCTAATTAATTTATCAAAATTTAACAAATCGATGGTCAAGCATGAAAAAATTGTTATAACAAATATGTGAAAATCTTATTAAGTCTATAAATGTTAAAATAAATATGTGGTAAAAAGGGAATAAATTTAAGTTTGTGGCTATATAAAACGCTGACAATTGAGCTTGTCGGTGGCAAAATTGTAAATACTTCAAAATATAGTAATGATATTTTCATAATTATTGTTTTTGCTAACAAAGAAAATATTGGTAAATTAGGTATGAAAATAAAAATAGTAATTAAAATAAAATTAGAGTAAAACTAGTGTTTAATTGATAAATAAATATTAAATTAGTTTTTTCTTAAATAAACTACACATAAATTTAATTGGCTATATACACGAGTAAAAAAGAGATTTTATTATTGAAAATAGTTTTCACATCACAGTTAGGGTTACAAAAACACAAAATATATGAGAGTATCCCGCATATAAACTATATTACTGACAAACTCATAGGATACCCAATAGAAATTGACTAAGCAGAACAATGCAACTCATATTTGAGAGATCGTTGTGATGTCAAATGCTACATATCTTAGAGCATCATTAACAATGAGTTCTCACAAGAGTTCTTAGCAAAATAAAATAAAGTAAAAGTTAAGAAAATATAAAAGGTAAATAACAAGGAAGAGAGAGAGAATGATGTATTCGGTGGAAAGAGTACATTCTCTTAATAACAGTTTTTAAACATATATGTCATTTTTTTGTATGGTTAATACTTTTTAATTGTTGGGGATTTTCTTAAAACATACAATGTATATATTAACAATCTCTTTCAGTGGTAATTGATATTTTCATGGTGAAAGTTATAAGATTTAAAGAAAAAAAGTCATAAGATTTAAAGAAATACATTTTTCTAATAGCACATATAAAATTTTATTATAAGAATAACAAAAAAGGAAAAAATAACAAAATATATTTTCATTAAATAGTAAAAAACACTTATACTTTTTAGATTAATTAATCTAGATTTATGAGACAAATTTAGGGGTGAAAGGGTTTAGAGTTTGAAGATTAAGGTTTATGGTCAAGAATTTAGAATTTAGGATAAAAATATATTTTTATTAAATGTATTAAATATTTAATGTAGGTTATTTTTTTATTTTTTTAATGAAACATATTTTGATTTTTTTTCTTTCTTATCTACTATTTTGTTCATAAAAACTTGTTTATGGCATTTTATAAGATTTTCTCTAAGATTTATTGAGTTTTTTTCTTATTTTATATTTTACGTTTTTCCCCTCTATTTTACTCTAAAATACTACTAATCACACTCTTAGGTTTTAATATGGGAGTAAGAATGATGCACTATAAATAAAAAAATACTTAGTTACTTAAAACTGTGTATTAAAATAGAGAAAATTACCAAAACCAACATAAAACTTGAATTCAAATGCAAAAGTGTACCCAAATATCAATCAAATGCAAAAGTAACCTAAAAGGGTAGTGAGATTACAACAAGCCCCTTATGATAAAAAAAAAAAACTGTATGCGTTTTTACCTTCATAGCCTATTTAAGTCTTCCGTGTTTTTTAAGTCTTTTACGATTTTGTAAGTCTTCTGAGAAGACTTACATGCCAGTCTTCTCGTTTAGTAAATCTTAAAAAATAATTAATAAATTACATAAAAAATATTTTGATGTGAAAAAAATCTAAATCATGTAATAATAAACATTTGTAAGTGATATAAAATAAAATCTGGTAAAATTGGATTGTTTTCAACATAGATGAGTGAATGTATCATCTCATGATATTCTTTGGTCTAGGGTTTGGAAACATATTTTCTAGTATTGTATGTATCTTTAGGGTTAGATTTTGGAAGCCTAACTAATTTTTTTGAAAATTTGTTTTTTACATATATTTGTTTAGTTTTGTGTATATTAAACAGTTTTGGAGTTGATTTTAAGTTTAGTGTAGGGTTTACTGATATTAGTTTGGCTTTTTGTTTAAGATATTGGAAGACTTAAGTCTCTTAAACATATTACGCTAGAAGACTTAAATGTAAGTCTTCTCGACGTATTAGGGTGTAAGAGACTTCCCCGTAAGTCTTCTCGCATGTTTTTTGCCAGAAGACTTACCCGTAAGTCTTCTATGCCGAACCGGTTTTGAATTTTACCAATTTACAGTTAACCTAACTGGATGTTTTACCGGACATATAAATACTAATTTTTTACTTTTTTTTAATTAATTCACTATTTGCTGGTAAACCACGGAACCCTAGCCGTTTCTCTCTAAAGGCGATACCGAAGACGATTTCCGCCGTTTCTCGTTTTCCGTCGTTTTCACCGCGCTAATCTCTTTCTTTCATCGAATCTCTATTATCTTTCATGTCGGAATAGTATTTCTGGAGATTAAACTAACCCACTTCCTTTTTTCAGATCCAAAACCGTTCGTGTTCCGTTATTGTTATCGTTGAGCTCCGCTGCCGGTAAGTTCTTACTCTTTGGTGTCGAGTCCAGGTTTTGACTTAAGGCGAACCTTTACGAAGTTTCGCCGCCGTTAAACCATAAACGTGATAGTCTAACTTCTTATTTTACTTCGAGTTTTGCAGATCTGCTAACCGCTGCTGTCGTTGCCGACCCTAACTTCACCGCTTTAGCTTCCGACTGTAAGTTCTTCAATATGTTCGTCTAGACTTTGTGGAAGTCTTCGAAGAAGTCTTCGAGGAAGTTTTCAAGTAAGATTCTCGGAGAAGATTACTGGAAGACTTCGTAGAAGACTTCCAGTTATTATTATCCGGGAAGCCTAGTGGAAGACTTACTGGAAGACTTACTGGAAGACTTCCAGAAGTCTTCCAGTAAGTCTTCCCGGATAATAATAACTGGAAGTCTTCTACGAAGTCTTCCAGTAATTGTGTTTGGTTTTTGATTGAGATGTTGGTTTTTAATTGTTTTGCAGACTGAAAAATGGATTCACTAGAATTCCCGAAGAGGATATTTACCTTAAGGGAAAAACCCTTTCCAATCAAAAGCATAGCATACCATACAGATGACTCGAAGTTGTTTTCTGCTTTGAGGGATGCTCTACATGATGATGAATACGAGGAGCTTAAGGAATCAAGATTGGGAGTCTTCCTAAAGTACAAGGAGATGGATTTTGGTTGGGCATCAAGGCTGGTTCATTACATGCTCTGTTTCCAGCTCAACATCAAGAAAAAGTATGAGCTTTGGAGTCTGGTTGGTGCAGATCCGGTGAGGTTTTCACTGATAGAGTTTGAACAACTCACTGGTCTCAACTGCGAGTACATCGAGCACCTTGAAAATCTGAGATGTGAGGTTACAAATGAGATGGCCAGTTTATGGGAGCGGATTGGTGTTTCTGTCGATGCTGGTCCAAGTTCAGAGCAGATAATAAGAGCACTTAAGAGATGCCAAGAGTGGTCTCGGGATGATCGCATGCGTCTGGGATACCTAGCTATCTTCTTTGGATTCATTGAAGGGAGGAAGTACTTAAGCGCAACACGAGCCAGTCTTGCAAGGCTCGTCATGGATTTGGAGAGATTCGAGAATTATCCATGGGGGAGAGTGGCTTTTAAGGTGCTGATGGACTCTTTGAGGGCAAAAGATTTCACGAAGTCGTATACTGTTGATGGGTTCATACAAGTTCTCCAGGTATGGATCTACCATGCTCTGCCCGAATTGGGTGCTAATTATGGGAATCCCTTACCAAACAGACCGTCTCCACCGTTGCTGGCATTCAAGGGTGGCAAAGGACGCAAATGTTTTAAAGACGCTATCAGCAGACAGGTAAGTCTTCCTTATGTGAAGGACTTATATGTAAGTCATCTAAAAAAAATTGACCAGAAGACTTACCAGAAGACTTAACTTAGTCTTTCCGTAAGTCTTCTGGCTAGAAGACTTTCGAGTTAAGTCTTCCTTATGTGAAGGACTTAGTTAAGTCTTCCAGAAGACTTAACTCGAAAGTCTTCTAGCCAGAAGACTTACGGAAAGACTTAGTTAAGTCTTCTGGTAAGTCTTCTGTTCAATTTTTTTTATAAATGACTTACATATAAGTCTTCTATTGTTCTAATACGTCAAATATCTAACTTGATATCTTTATATAATGCAGACTCGCGTGATCAACTATGTTGAAAGGAACATCGAAGAAATGTTTCCAAAATGGGATAATGATAGAGAGGATGTGTCTGTCGAGAACATTATTCAAGTCATGTTTAATGCTCCGCCTAATTGGAAGTGGACCATGAATTGCTGGGAAGACGAGGGTATCTACCCGTGGACCAATCCAAAGACGCACGTTGTGTACGTGAAGGAAGAGAGTTCTGTGAAGAGTCTTGTTGTGAGAGAAGAAGATATTGAGAGACCTTCAAAGAGAGCTCATATAGAGGCACCTGCAGAGCCTCGTTCGGAGGATATTCCAGATAATCCTTCGGGGCTATTCCATATGCTCGTTCAGAGGCTTTTATTCCTGTGAGTGGGGTTGACAAAGCATACATTGAAAAATATTTCAAGGACCTCACAGATGTCATGAGGGATGGGTTTGGGATGTGCCTTAAGGAGATGAAGCTTCTTGGGAATAGGATGGATGTTGTGGAGAAGAAGCTGGAAATCACCGGAAAAGAGAGCTCCTCTCATGATCTTCAACAAACTACCTCAAGTCTGCCTAAAAGGAGGCTCGAACACGGGGTTAGTTCCGAAACCATGCTCCCTTTAGGAAAATTAATAGTAAACTTGGCTGAAAACTTTGTTTGTAATGCAGAGTGAAAGTGTGAATGGGGCGAAAGCAAGACAAGATGAAGAACCGAGATCATCCAAAGCCCTGAGTGTTGAAGCTAAAGAGAAGGAAGTGAAAGAGGGCAAAGAGAAGGAGTTGAAAGAGAAGGAGTTGAAAGAGAAGGCCAATAAGGGCTTAGAGAAGGCCTTAGTGAAGGCGAAAGAGGCTAAAGCCAATGAGGCTAAAGCCAATGAGGCTAAAGCCAATGAAGCTAAAGCCAAAGAGGCTAAAGCCAAGGAAAAGGAGGCTAAAGCCAAGAAAAAGGAGGCTAGAGCCAAGGAAAATGAGGAAAAGGAGGCAGGAGAAAAATGAGGCCAAGGAAAAGGAGGAAAATGAGGCCAAAGAAAAGGAGGAAAAGTAGGCCAAACTGGCTGCAGAAGCCTTGCTCGGAGAGGCCAAACTGGAGGAAGAAGCCAAAGCCAAAGAGGCTGCTGATAAAGCCAAAGAACCTGATGAGAGTGCTGCTGAAGCTAGTGTTGTCTTAATGGACAAAGACGAAGACACTGTATCAGATGTAAAGATGCAGGACGCTAGGAGGCTTGCAAAGAAGGATTCTGCTTTGGCAGCTATCCGGGGAAGGAGTGAACGAGATAGGAAGCTTGCTCCCTCACAGCAATCTCCTTTTCAGGAGAATAGCACAACCAAATTGATCATCCCAAACACTAAGGTTGGTCATTGCTATGATCCTTTTGCACTCCCGGACAAGCAGTTGACCAAGGCGCTTATGGATCACGTGAAAAAAGATCCGTAAGTGATACTTTTGTTGTTTACATTTTGTGTTTGCAGAAGACTTATCTACATTTTGTGTTTGCAGAAATTGGAGAAAATCTTTTGATCGCAAACCGAAGCGATGTCTAAGTTATTGGTATCAAGTAATCTGAACCCCCCTAGCATGGCTCATGGACACGGTAAGTCTTTTGGATTAGTCTTCTGGATAAGTCTTCTGGGACGACTTCACATAAAACTTTCCAGAAGACTTACGGGTAAGTCTTCTGGAAAGTCTTCTGTGAAGTCGCCCCAATAGAAGACTTACCTGTAAGTCTTCTGGAAAGTCTTCTGGAAAGTCTTATAACTTTTTTTGTTTTTTGGTGTCAGCATATGGATGCTTATATCAATGTTCTAAGGCTTCGGCAGCGAAACAACCCAAATCATTTTAGGAGCGAAAGAATCTGCTTCCTAGATCATCTGTTTTCACGGATGTGGAGGGACAAGTACGGGGAATTTAAGAGCTCGGTGCCCGATCACAACGGTTTAGGAAGAAGGCTGCCTGGCGGGTCGTGGGATCTTTATGCAGG
>MU105733.1:322361-334297 GCA_012274485.2 Sinapis alba | reverse complement strand
CCAAAGTCTTGAGGTTATTTGCAGAAAAAGTGGATAAAATGGAGAAACTAAGCCTAGGAAACATTCTCAAGGATGTCCAACGAGCAGCAGAGGATCTGCAGATGAAAATAGACAAGAACTCCTTCCTTCTTGTCAACTCAGAAAGCTGGGCTGCTATGAAAGAGAAAGCAGATGCAGAAGAAGCACAAGAAAACTATCATGAATCCAAGGACGACGAGACCAAAGTGTTCCAAACCCTCAGCCAGATCTGGGACACTAACACAAATAACCATCATCAGAATCCACACAATGGTAATGATTCTCATCTATGGGTTTCAACAGAGAGTAATTTGCTTAGGAACCGAGAACAGTGGCCAAGTGTCTCGTTCATAGGCGGTAATATGATCAATGAGATAGAATCCAAAGTATATGAGAGTGCGAGTTCCTTGTCCCTGGCTACATTTGCGTCTCTTCTGATCGAGTTTGTTGCTAGGCTCCAGAATGTTGTTAATGCATTTGAGGAGCTTAGCACCAAAGCCGGTTTTAAAGAGCCAGTTACTGAGACACAAAAGAGGATAGACAAAGCTGGGTTTTGGACAATACTTAGCAGTTGCTTCAGCTCAAGGGCTTAGCAGAAGCAGTTGCTTCAGCTCAAGGGCTTAGCAGAAGCACTTGCAGTTTTAATTATGGTGGTGAATAGTTGATTTGTATACACAATTAATGTATTTTCTTCATCTTGAAATAAGTTCCTAATTCCTTGTTTTGGGAAAGTTATAATTGTACAACTCGGTTTGAAGTCTTGTTGTCTGATTTTTGTTTGTTGAAATACATTTTTTTAAAATTATTAATTGGATCATTTAGTGTTGCTATGTTCAGTCCCGCCCAACTGATTTGATCTGATACCTTACCAAATTAATCGATTTAAAAGTCAACAAAATCTTAAAAGATGGATTCATTTTCTTTTATCTATTCCAACTCAATTTAAAATACAATAATGTTAGGTACATTAACTATATGTTATCACATAACCTCATATCTACATGATACTAATATATATAGATAAATTACTTAAAATGTCATTAATTAGACATCACTTTTCAAAAATATATTCAATCAAAAAATACATTAACATTTAGATTTAAAGTTTAATTTAATGATGAATTCTAATTTTATCAAAAAATTTCTACTACTTTTCAAATTTATCTTTAAATGATAACTATTTCATAAATACCCTAAATTTTATGATGAAAAAGATTAAACTAATCCTTCTAAATCACTTATAAATGTTAAATAATTATTATAGAAGTTTATAAACTCAATCCAATCTAAATACTAAACCTTAAACAATAATTAGTAAATCATATATTCAAATGTTAAGGTATTTTGTATTAAATGTATTTTTGAAAAGTGGTATCTAACTTATGGTATTTCAATTAATTTCTCATTATTATTTAAGATTTAGTCATAGGGTTGAGTTTATAAACTTGTATAATATTTCTTAAATATTTGTAAAGGATTTAAGATAATGCATTTAATCTTTTTCATTACAAGGTATTTATAAAAAATAATTATCACTTAAAGATAATATTGAAAGTGCTATCAGATTTGTGATAAAATTAGAATTTTCTTTATATATATTTTTAACTAGAAGAATTAAACGAATTTTTATCAACTTACATATGTTATCCCAATATATAAAAGCATTTGAGCTTGAGTTTCTAGACTATCCACGTCTGCAAAAAAAATCCTCCAATCAAAAGGATTGGATTTGCCACGTCACTTTATATCCAGGCCATTAAAAAACCCAATTAGTAGATAATTCTGGTTTAGTTTAATTGCAGCAGCCCATTGAATGGCCCAACACAGTTATTCGTCAACCTCTCATGTTGCCATGCCACATCCCTTTGTCTTCTTCATCGTAAAAACTAAACTAATCTGCCTTTCCAAATTGCTGGTAACGGCTGGTCTCAACAACCATGATTCATCAAGTCTTAACAATCCATTACATCCTATCTCTTCAGCTTCCCCTAACATACACTATATATTTATGTTGGTCGCTCACTTCTCCAATACACCAGAAATGCCCCAAAAATGAAATGCATGGAATCAACTTGGTGTGATGAACTCATCAGAGCTGGTGTATGTTTCTTCTCCACCGGAGCTGGGGTTGGTGTGATGAACTCATCGCTTGGAGTTGGAGCTGGTGCTTGTGCAGGCGGTGTCATTTTTTTCTCCACCGGAGCTGGTGTTGGTGATTGGAATGGTGGGGAGTTGATCTTTGGCGGTCTTGGCGGAGGAGAGAAGACTACTGGTGGAGATTGCGACGGTTGTGGAGAAAAGATCATTGGCGATGGTGAAGGTTGAATTGGTGCTTGCGGTGGTGGTGGCGAGTTGACAGGTGGCGGCGGTGAGTGAACATGCGCAGGTGGCGGTGGAGAGAGAACTGGTGGTGGTGGTGAGTTAACCGGAGGAGGTGGTGGTGGAGAGTAGACTGGAGGTGGTGGTGAAAAGACGGGTGGTGGAGGAGAGTAGACAGGCGGTGGTGGTGGCGAATAAACTGGTGGTGGTGGAGAGTGGACTGGCGGTGGAGGAGAGTTAACAGGAGGTGGCGGAGAGTGAACCGGTGGTGGTAGAGGGGGTGATGGAAGAGGAAGTGAGGGAGAGTTTACCGGAGCTGGTGGAGGACTGCGACAGTTCTTCACTGGAGACTGATCGTAAGGATCATCCGGTTGCGGTGATTCTTTTGGTGGTTGTGGTTTTTCAATCGATCAGGTAAGCAATTATGTTTGTCGTCCAAAACAATCTCCTTCCGATCAGGTAAGGATCTTTGATTCTTTGATCACATGATACATGAACTTACAAAAGTTATATTTGTTGCTACTTACGTAGATCAATAGTGTTGTGTGTTTTTCACTTCATTTCGTATTAACCGTAATTATAACTGTTATTGATAAAACTTAAGAATAGTTCACTAAGACCTCTCTCTCTATTCTATGATTGTAACTGATATTGATGGTTTCTACTTTTCTAATGCTGTCACAAACAGCGATATGAGATTGTGACCGGTGTGGTTGGAGTTGAAGATGCACTTGAAGAAGAAAAAATAATCGAGAGAAAATAAAGCTGCTGAAAGTGTGTTATAAATCACTTACAATAATTTCTGGTCATGTTTTTAACTTCCGGTAATAGCAAAATTATGTTTTAACTTTTAGCTATTATTAACATCTGTTTTTTTCTTTTTGCAGCAAAAGTGTACTGGATTTTGGCTTATGAACTGAAAAATAATGAGATTACAACTGAGAGGAGGTTTATTTCATGGATGCTCTTCTTTTCTTAATTCTCTTAATATTGATGTTTTTGTTACCCATAATTTTAGATAACTGAACAAAATGAAGGTGGTTTTGAGTATCTTAAGGATATTAACTAGAACAGGGCTGAAGAGCCAAAAGGGTTAAAGGTTGAGCTTTTCTTAGATCAGAACTCTTACTTGAAGAGCACTGGCTAGACCAAGACATATCAGGTCGATCAAGGAGTAAGCAGTGTCAGAGGAAATTAACAATATCATTGACCGATTAGATTTCACCTGAGAGGAGATGGGATTCCTGTCACTGTCTTCCAACTGCAAGTCGTCGGATAAGAGAGGGAGGATCTGAAAGCTCTGGTTGTTTTTTCTCATCCATTTCATTTCTATTGAGTAAATAAATTAGATTGGATTATATTTCAATATAAAGTAATTAGTTTGTGGTAAAGTTATATTTTACAAGAAAGATATTTGACATTCTTTACTTTATTCTTCAAATAGAAGTTCACCAAATTATTAGAGTATGTGTATGTTTTCCTACTGAACTAAAGTATTGGTGTCTGGAGGAGATTCAAACTCTTATGTTCAATTAAAAAATATGATTTCATCTTTCCAATCCCAGTTCTGATACTTTGTTTGCGCAAAAACTATAAATGATTTACACTAGCTAATAAAATTCTTATGAAATAATTGAAATATTTTAATTCAAATATCAGTTAAATTAATTTAAAATTATAAAACAACAAAGTTTTATCATTTGTGAGACCAACAATTTCTTCTGATGAGAATCTAATTAAATAAAATAAAATAAAAGGTAACTATATTATGATTACAATTTAATTGATTGTTTGTGTTTCAAAAGAAAATTGATTGTTTATCATCGTTATTTTCCAAATTCAAAATTTGTAAGTTCTTTACAACAATAATAGAATAGTTTTGTATATTTATAATTCAACTAAAAGATATATTATATAAGTACACAATCCGCGCGTAGCGCGGATGCGGACCTAGTATAGTTAACACCACGATTTTTGTTGTGCACCACACCGTGATTTTTTTTTTTGTTTCTTTAACGAAGATTAGCTTTTATTAATGATCAAAGTAGTCACAAGACATTGTATCATGGAGAATAATGGGAATGAAACTATGAAAAATAGAAAATAGATTGAGGTATTGTGTGCTTTGCAAGTATATCAGCGCAACCATTTGATTCTCGATTCGTCCAGACATGTTGGACGGCTTGAAATTTGGTTCCCCATTTCCATATGTCCTGCAACAAATTGAGCACATATATATTCACTGTATCCTTATTGATCCGCTTAATGACAGTTTGTTTTTTCTCCCTCAAATACAATATGCGTGTGTCCCTTACTCCAGCAATTCATCATAGCAAAAAGGATAGCTTGCAATTCACTTTCAAGTGCATTTTGTGGTTGTTGGGTTATTGCTTTGTCCCGCTCCTAGAAAAATAATCTTTTGCTGAAATATCATCTTGTCTCTGCAATTTCAAATTCTCCAGAGTATCCACCAAGGCAAATGTTGTAAATAGTTTGGCAAAGCAGTCAGTTGTTGTAAAATAACATTGAGACGGTCCTCCATAGGTATTTGAGATTGATATACCAAACCACTTGGAAATCCAGAAGCTCTCTAGATATGTTGAGCATATATGCATTCAAAAAATAGATGTTCTGGTGTTTCATCTTGTAGACAACGAGGACATTTAACATCTCTAGTGATATGTCTTTTTCGTAGATTACTCCCAAGCGGTAGTGAAGAAGAAATCATTTTCCATAGAAAATGACGAAAAATGTTGTTTGGAGTAGTAATTTTCTTTCTTTTCCAACTTCTTCTTTTAATAAGATTGAATCTTTGATTATACTTTAAATTAATTGTTCTTTTCTTATTGTGTCTTTAGTGTTGTTTTTAGCATAAATAAATATTCATTTGTGGTTTTGATAAACAATGTTTATTCATTTTAACCTTTTTTATTGTAGTTTTATACTACAATCTTTATATTTTCAGAAGAAGTTTTTTGAGAACATTTTGTGTAGCTAACTCACAAAAATTAGTTGTTAGAAACTGACGTCTGAAGAGGCAATCATTTCAATTTTGGAGAAGTTTTTTTTTTCTTTTTGAGGTATAATCACTTAACTTAGCATATTAATCTTTGTAATCTTTCTATTATATTATAAAACATATTTTGATTGTTCATGTGTATTTTGATAGATTCATATTAACACTACTATGCATTTTCTAAGCTCCAAAAATGCTAACACACGATCCCTAACAATCACTTGAATGTTGACAACAAAATAGTTACCTGAATTAGAGATGTGAACCAAGAAATGATCACAAACTATGTTTTTCAATATCAGTTTCAAGAACTTTAAATATTTAAACAATTTTTTTATTTTACCAACATACCTGCAAGTTATTTTTTATTTGGTTTTGATAAATAACTTGGATTCAGTTTTTTAACCGATGGAAAAATTATGCAAAAGGTGATCTAAAATCATATAATCAGTGGATCCAGTTGTTGGGAAAAACTGCATATTATTTCTTTCTCATAGCCTGGCTACAAAGCATGGCTGTATAAATATCTTTCAATATAAACTATTATGATCATTTCTCTTTAATTTTTGACAGATTCCATGATTTCTTTAATTTTAAGTTCCATATAGTTAAAGTTCAAAAAAAAAAGTTCCATATAGTTGACCCAATCTCATAGAGTGCACTATGCAATGAAATGCAACTTTGATGCTACTCAACTGATAAAGTAAAAAGTAAGTAGTTGTTTTTATAGTCATTTTACAAACCTTTCAATCTCATCAAGAGAACATGTGAGTCATATACTTAGGATAACTCCGATGGAACACCAAAATAGTAAATCTGGTGTAGTTTCATCTTAACCGAGTACTGAAAATAACACCATTTCACCAAATTTGGTGTAGAGTGAATAATATTACACCAAATTTGTTGTAATATTATTCATCACACCAAATATTGAATATACATATTTTAAAGTGTTTCATTAATAATATAGTTCATAATTATAATTAATTAGTTCAAATTTGTAACTAAACATAAATATATTAAAGTATTTTTACATTATTAAATTATTTTTATTTTATTTTCAAGTAAAAAACACTAATTGATTATTATCATTTTTTATATTGTAAAAAAATAAAATATCATAGAACTTTTATATTTTATTTTATTGTCAGGTATTAAATTACTAAGTGGTTATTACCATTTACTAAATATTGTAATATATTTTTATTTTAAAATATCCATTATAATTTTTATTTAAGTTATATTTATTCAGCAATGAACAATTAATAATATTACAAATAGTAAATAATTAAAACGTTATGTAACACTATTAAATTCACCAAACATTAAAATACTATTTTTATTTTATAATATAGCTAAACTTGTATTACTGATTAATACAAATTTTACTAAAACAAATATATTATTTTCTTCTGTGCTTTTCATAATTAATAGTTTATAATTTTTAATATTATCTTTTATATAAACTAAATATATAAAAATATAATATTGTTAAACCAAAAATATAATATAAATAAATTTTATAAAAATAAAATTATAAATATTTAACAAACATAATATCCAAGTGTGATAAAGTAATTATTTTTTAACTACAAATAATAAAAATACAGTTTACTAAAAATAAAAACATCAAATAATATATAATATTACTTTTGGTGTAATGTATGATGTTATAGTTGGATATTACGATCATATCGTCCATTTGCGAAAATATTTTGACTAAACTTGTATAACATGAAACTGAACCCGAAAAAATAGATTCACCTTGGCGTCATGTGAATTCTTCGGATACTTCATCACATATCGAGGAATCGAGGCCAATCCAAAACAGATTAATGCACTGATCTAGATGGCTTCTCCGAAAACCAAACAAGAGGTGCAAAGACTAACCGGGAGAGTTGCAACACTCAATCGCTTCATCTCAAGGTCAACAGATAAGTGCTTACCTTTCTACAACATCTTGAGAGGAAAAAAAAAGTTTGAATGTTCCGAAGAATGCGAGAAAACTTTTCAACAGCTGAAGTATTTTTTTACCATTCTCCTATTTCTCGCGAAACCTGTCGAAAGAGAATCCTTATTCTTATACATCGTGGTATCAACGACAGTTGTAAGTGGCCTTCTCATCAGAGAGGAACGCGACGAGCAAAAAATAATTTTTTATGTAAGTAAAACTTTAACAGCCGCCGAGATGCGATATCCGCAGATGGAAAAACTAACGTTCGCTGTCGTAATGTCGGCTTAGAAGTTAAGACATTATTTTCAGTCACACGCAATCGTAATCTTCATCATATTCCTGCTTTGGACCATTTTTTTCCCACATGGTAAATCTTAAAACTTGTTTAAGAGAAAATCTTAAAATTAGGAAAACAAGATTGAAGAGATACTTACCAACAGTAATGTTTGACCAAAAAAAAAGATACTTACCAACTTGTCAAACTTATTTAAAGAGAATATCTTTAAACAAGATTAAAAGAGATATGGTCAAGACATTTGTAAAAGAAATCCACTATTAAGGTAAGATATTATTTAGTAGTTTAAAAAAAGATCTTTCACACAAATATTTTTCTTATAAATACTACACAATAATTCCTTTGTACTCCACTCATAATATTTTAGATTAAAAAGATGAAACACCTCATACTTTTCATATTAGTTATTACTTACTTTAGGCCACATGAGGCTTGCATAAAAAATCGTGTTCTACTTCATAACGAACTCGGTCCTGGTAAACGTCTCGAGTTCCATTGTTATTCCGCACACAATGATTTAAGCGTCAATAACTTAAACTTCAATGATACTCCATATGTCATCAAGTTCCATGATGATTGGCTTTTTCAAACAATATGGGATTGTTTGTTAAAGCAAGGAGCTAACATGGAATATTTTTATAGAGTTGAAGTATACAAAGCAGGACGTAGAGTTTTCCCTAAATGTGGACAAATACGTGTATGGACGGCTAAACTTGATGGAATATACTTTTCAAGAAATCTTGATACACCACCCGTTTTAGCACTACGCTGGAATAAAGAATAACATATTTTTATTTTTTTAGGAAACTATAAGCTACATAGAAGTATTACAATAACATATTCCCTCCGTTTCACAAAGAGTGTCGTTTTAGAGATTTTTTTTTGTTACGAAATAAGTGTCGTTTTCGTATTTCAATGTAAAATTTATGAATTTTATTTTGCAGTTTAATTTTCTATTGGTCAAAATATGGTTAGGTGTATGGGAAATGATGTTTTTATATATAAAATATGTAAAATTAAATATTTTCTTAATCCGTGTGCACAAATCTAAAATGACACTTATTATGAAACAGAGGGAGTATGAGTTTATGTAATATATATGTGAGAAATTTATTTTATAGGTCACATTATCATTTTGGAATTACACATATAGACACTTCCTATATGACACACACTTTATCTATGCGATTTGTCTTTCTTACCCTCAACTTAGTTACAACTACACATTCCTAATTTTTCCTAACCAAACGTAAATGTCCTCATTACCAGACAAAATAATAATTAAAAATATACAAAACACTTGATTCTCTCTCCTATCCTATTTTTGATTTTTGAAATCATCTTTCCCAATTTCTTTATACTCAAAACATTAGTGGGAAAGGTGATTACAAAACACCTTTCTCTGTTATTTAAATTAACTGATATTTATTTTACAGTTTAAAATATTATTATACTCAACCATAATGCGACAATTAGTGGACTGGCAAAATCGTCTGAGCCATTACATAAAACTTTTTTTTTTTACAATGTTATAGAAACTGTTATTATTATCATAAAACATAAAAATCATCTATCTTAATAAATTATTTATTAAGTGACTGAAATTATATGTTATATGTTAAATTAGTTAAAGTCATTGTTACCCTAAATAAATAATTAAATTTATTAATATATAATTAATGATAAACTAAAAACAAATTTCATTGATTTTATAATTATCATTATCGAGATCATCTGCAATACATTCATATGGCTAGAGCCTTTGTTCCTAACTTCGTCTTACACAATACATCTATATGTAATATGTCTAGAGGACATCACTTTCCAATGTGAATCATAACTAAATTAACCAAAGTCAAGGACTAAGATTAGACTTTTGAGCACTGAATAATGTTCAGAGTATTGGTTCTTCAAGAGACTGAAATTTCATGCAACAGCTCTGTAAGAGCCACAACCCCTTTATCTAGTTCCCAAGATTCTCTATGGATTTTCCCGCTCATAACAGCCATTGATACCACCATCCTCTTCTTTCCCTAACTCCTGCAACCCCTCTAACAATAAATATCAAGAACGTCGTTTGATTAGGAAAAAAACAACCATTCTCCAGCATCTCTTCAAGAACTCTGACTCCTTCCTTAACATTCCCTCCCTTAGACAACCCTTGTATCAAAACGTTATATGTGAAAGCATTCGGCTTGCATTTCCTCTCAACCATGTTGTCCCATAACCGCCCTGCCTCCGTCAACTCCCCCTTCTCACACATTCCAGAGATCAATGTATTATACTACGTCAAGAGACCGGGGATCGAGCCTTTCTCAAACTACATTTCTCATTTCTCGTGTTAGGATTTAAACCTACTTTGTGCTATAGAACTTGGAATAAACTTGATACCAAAACTTATCTTTTATTCACTCTTAAAAGATTAATGTTTCTCAAGAACAAAATAAAGATCACAAGTAATAACCACAAGCAAAACCTCTCTTAATTGCTAAGCTCACTTGATCTCTCTTTATCTCTCTCGTATTGCTCTTGTCTCTAATCGGATGATCTAAACCTTTACCTATGATCTCTTTTTATAATAGATCACATATTCCTTTTCCTATATGACTCATGTCACATAGTTTCCTAATCCATTATTTCTTTATAAAACCAACCGACATATAACACACAAATAAATAATGTCTTCAACTCTTTGCTGGGCTTCCTATGCAGGTTTGGAATTGGGCCTATTTCCCATCATCTCGGAATCTGTAATGATTAGCAGATTCCATTATCGCAATCCCAAAAACCCTTAAAAATATTTTCAAAATCAAATAATTTTTTTCTTTCAATAGTTAAAGAGAAATTTTCATGTTTATTCATTTTTGCCAAACATTTTTAAAAATACTTTCTTCGTTATGAGACTAAAGACTCTTATACTTTTATTATATATATAATAAATAATTATTTAAATAAATAATAATAAAAAATTATATATTTTTTCGAATTCAAAATTATAAAAAAATTAATTATTTTCTTTTAAGTTTTTATTTTGAAATTCGAAAAAAATAGAAACTATTTTTTAAAAAATTTAGTATTTATTTATATATTTATTAGAATCTTAAACTTCACATTCTAAAACTCTACTTCACCTTTTAATTATAAACTATAAATCTAGATTAGTTAATCATATGGTTATAAATATATTGTTCTCTTTTTAAAAATGAGGATAAAATGATTAGTATAAACATGAAAAATGATATTTTAAATTTCTTTTTTTGTATTTATACTACGTCAACAGACTGGGGATCGAGCCTTTCTCAAACTACGTTTCTCATCTTTTGGAATCTATGATGATTAGCGGACTCCATTATCGAGATCCAAAAAAACCTTTAAAATATTTTCAAAATCAAATGATTCTATTCTTTCAATAATTAAAAGGAAAATTTTTAAAAAAATTTCTTCATTATGAGACTAAATACTCTTATATCCTTATTATATATATAATAAATAATTATTTAAATAAATAATTAATTTTTTTTTTGAATTTATACTTTTTCAAATTCTAAAATTTTAAAAAATTGAATTTTTTTTCTTTCAGATTTTCATTTTGAAATTAAAAAAAAACTAGAAACTATTTTTAAAAAAGTTTTAAGTATTTATATCCTTGGCTGGCTCGGGCACAGTCACGAAACCAAAGGAACAAACATATTTATCAACTGTATCGTTGCGATTCCCGGGTCCCACACAACATAAAATGTTGGATGTCATCGTTCCACGTGGCAAATCTGACGGGCTAAAGAATCCGAATCAAATTCACCCAAAGAAAAAAATAAAAAGCATACATCTTTTTTTTTTGTGAAAGCAAAAGCATACATCTTTCGCTGCGCACTTTGAATGAACTCTCATCTACCCTGTTTGTGGAGTTTGAAGCTGATTCGGACGGAAGCCATGAGCTCGGTTTTGCAGGTACAGTCAAAACTATAGCCTTTTTTGGTCCTCTGTGGATGATGATGATATGGTTAATATAGTTTTTTTTCTTTGTTTCTATTTAGGGTTTTACGAAGTCACTGGCCATGACTTTTGTCTCGGAGATTGGAGACAAGACCTTTTTCGCTGCTGCTGTAAGTGTTTGTGTTCAATCTTTGCTTTGCTTGGAGTGTTTAAACTCAATGGCTTTTCTGTCGGATTTGCCCGCCTCTTTCTAGTTTAAAGTCAACTTTGAAGATTGGAACTATTCTTCCTTTTTGGTGTTACAAAAGAAAAGGTCCTTATATAGAATCTGCCACTGACTCCTTGGGAGAGAGATACTTATGTTGTTTATTCTTAATTGCAATCTTCATAATCTCTTTTTT